>WTSP01015429.1:0-64907 GCA_025331215.1 Actenoides lindsayi | reverse complement strand
CTGTGCTTTCCGGGGGGCCGGGGGCCGGGGCCCCACCCCCCCCGGGGGGGGGGGGGGGGGGCCGCCGGGCGGCCCGGGGTTTGGGGGGGCGGGGCCCGGGCTGCCCCCCCCCCCCCCCGCCTCGCTCTTTCCCCGGCAGCCTCCCCCGTGCTTTGTCTTGGTCTAAACATCACAACTGGGGCTGGCTTTGCCCTTTCGTCAAATGACGCTTCCGTAGGGCTATGCCTCAGTTTCCCCGACCTGAAAGAGTACTCAGCAAGGAAGACCTGCTTGATGCAGAGGTGGGTGTGCAGAGCCTACTACTGGTGCCTTCCCTGCACATCTAGGCAGAGGTAGACAAGACTTAAAAGTAATGTGAAGACAATCGGATTTTCAGAAGTGTTTCTGCGATTGCACACGCTGGTGGGAAGTTGCTGCTTTTACACTCAAAGATGCAGTTGCTGCCACACAGGCATTGCGCTTAAAAATGGCTAACCATAAATCTGAACAGTTATGTACACACGTTGCTCAAAATTAAATCCATAGCGTTCTACACAATCTGCCCGTCATACCTGACAGATGTCAGAATAAATCGTGCTGGCTCAGTCAAGACTGATTCTGTTCAACTCCAGAAAAATAATGTCAAAGCTGAGATCTGATTAGATTGCCTTGATTTCAATAGTCTTAGGAATATTAGGGATTGCATGGATAATGTCAGGCAGTTATAAATGGAAAATTTACCCAAATTCTAAAAGCTAGGCAACACTGACTGTCAGAAGCACACAACTCTGAAATAATAATTGCATTTGAACCATTTGATTGCACTGCAGTTTGCCTTGGGGCAGTTGATTGCTTTTGTTAGTGGTGAGACAGCCTGAGCTCAGCTCTGATATTTAAACACAAAAGGAGACTTCAGATAAGACAGAAAATTCTTCAGACTCACAGATTCTTGAGCACAGCTCAAGACAAGAATATCTAAACCTAAGCATTTCTGAAAGCATGTCAGATTTGCTTATTTCATTTGGCATATTAAAAAAAGCCTGAGTGGTCAGATTTGGACAGTCTCATTTTTTTTATTTTTCTGGAGATATGGAAAGGTTTTTCTTCAAAGTCCATTACATTTTGGGTCATGAACGGGAAGGGTATGGGGCGGGAGGGAGGAAGGGAGGGAGAATAGAAATCCTGGATGCTGGAATCCAAAGTCAGACTGTAATCACAGTTCCTTTAGTTACTAAGAGTGAAGCCTGGTAAAGCATCAGATCCAGGTTTGGAGGATCAACCTCCTATCTTGACACCCTGACAGGAGAAACTGGTAGAACAGAGAATCAAGGCTTTGAAGCTTATATTTGAATCATGTTACAGTACAGCTCCTAGTGCCATGGGAACTTAATTTTAATTGTGGTCCTTTGTAATTTGGTTCAATACAAATGATAATAAATAAAACTCCAATTTCTATTCTTCCTTAATAAATAAAACTCAAACATATTGGGCCACCACATCAATCAAAATATTTAAAAATATCTTTTAAAAATCAGTTCTCTCAAATTTTCCTCTAGGATGGTGTAGTTTTCTAGTTCCATTTATATTTTTGTAATAGTGCTCATTATCAGAATTTATAATTTTTATTAAAATGCTAAACATATTTTTTCCTCCAAGTTTCTTCCATTATATTTTAATGGTACTTATACATAAAGTAACTATACTGTAAGTAATTATTTCATCTTTTCTCTCGTTTTTGCTTTGTGTTTTAAGAGAACAAAATCACACTATTCTATCTTGGTGTTGATCAACTGCTGTGGGATTTCCTCCACAACTTTTGAGTGGTTTAGATAGTTTCAAGCCAGTTTGAAAAATGGGAAGAAATATTAGAGAGATCAAACTTCAAAGTTCAATCATAATTTGTGGCTGTACAGACACAAGAGACTCAAATGATGGCCTTCTATAAGTTCAGGGTGAGGTATCAGCCCTTATCATTTCTGAGCAGCTGCTGCTGAGCGTGTAAGTGCTCATATGGCCAGTCAGTGAAAAGATATCTATAGCTGAAGCACATGTTTTCTCTTGCCGGAATCATGGGAGGTTTGGGGACATGGTGTGGGAAGGGAAATAGAGGAGACATGGGCAGTTGAGGAGAAAATAGTGGGAGATGGAAACTTGAGACAGTGCAAGAATGTGGGGAGAAGACTGGAGTATTGTGGAAGAACACTGAGAGGTGGGAAGTGGACCAGTGAGCAGGAGGTGCTGAAAGGGGTGAGCCAGGAGGCCATAGGAAAGCAGGATGCATTAGTTCTGCAAAATGTTGGTGTGACAATCTTGACTCGGAAAAATGCTTTGGAACAATACTCTTCAGAGATAATCATCTTGGGGGGATTAGGTGAATTCTGTAGAAACAGTAGGACAATAAATTTTCACTTCCTACCCCAAGACACTTGATTTTATAAATTATTTTTAAGTACATTTTTTCTGTCATGAAGGGCAATTAATCCTCAATAGAGAAAATCAAAGAAAAATCTATTCTGAGGGAGGTGATGGGTTGTTCAGGTTGGTTTTTTTTTATGATTTTATAGTATTTGTGTCACTCATCACACATGCTGTTACATTTTTTCACAAGGAGGAAAAGGGTTTCTCAACAGCTTTTGTTTAGGTGTCAGCCCTGCCCAGTTGCTCCTTGCAGAGCCTCGATGAATTCAGTGAACTTCATTAGAAGCCCATCTCTAGTGGCCAAGGATCACGACAGGAATATAGTTAGTTCCTCTCTGAATGTCAGCCAGGGGCAAGAGTAGTGGGTTAAAAAAAGTCACATAAAAGAAAATAATTATTTTATATGGCAAAATTGCAGGAAATAAGTACATCATTCAACATTTTTCTGGAAAAAAATTCATTGGGGTAAGGAAATTAAAGATATTTGTGACTAAAGATACAGTTTAACACAAACAGTGAATTACATTTGGTTTTAAGTTTTGAATTGGTTGAAGTTAAAGGGAGATGGGAGTAAGTTTGAGCAGGCTTTTGAAATCAGAAATATCATCATAGTTGGTGACTTGATAAAACTAGCTCCAGGTATTATTAATTATGTACATGCACATTGTTCGGTTGCAATGTTTTGTATCTCCCATTTTGAGACTGCTTCTGAGTTGCAGCATTTCAATTAAAACAAGCTTGTCAAAATGACATAAGGACACTGATCATAGCAACAAATAAATCTTGTGTAAATTTTTGGAAGAGAGATGAGTGAAGAGGCACATTTTTCTTTTCATTGTCCAAGTCTCTTAAATGCCTGCACTTAATCAGATGGGATCTCCCTCTGGAGCTCTTCAAAGACACCAATGTCTTTCCCTCTGACTGTATGAGGAATTTATGTGCTTCATTTGACAGACTGCTTTCTCTATAATGTGGAAACTGGATACATTCCCTAACACCCAGATCCAGATAATATTCTGCTGATGTCTTAACTCTGTGTTGAGGCAAGACCTGATGTGCACCATCTCTACTCCCACTGCCTCTTGTCTTCCTCCCACATCCCTAGTTTCTCTGGGAAGAAAATGAAACGATGAGAGCAGTGTGCCTACTCCATCAGGCCCGGTGGATTATCAGGAACCATGGATAATTAAATATCTACATTTTAGATGAAAATTAATTGCCTAAAATACAGAGAACAGATTTCACTCCTCCCTCCCTGATAAGACTGGCAAAAGATTTCAACCTGGAGAAGCAGTCTTGTAGAGAGACTTTTGAACAGGCCACAACTCTACCAGTGACATTTCTTGCAAGTCACCTCTTTGTGTTCCCGTGCTTTCTTTTTTTCCACCACCCCTTTTTTGGTGAACTGAGATATATGCTTCCGCTGCCTGTCTATGCTAAAAGCCATGGTATCAGTTGTGCTGCTAGTTTATGCTCCTTCTTTTTCTTCTAAATGGCAAGAATACCCATGGGAAACGTAGAAACTAAGGAGCTGAAGGAATTCGGTAGAATTTAAATGCTGCATTTAAGATCATGACCTACGGTACAAAAACATTCATCTGTATGTGCATGCATATGTTCCTTAATCCCTTAATAATTTATTATTGTCATACATTTTTAATTGTTAATGCTAGTTGTCTACCTAAAGTTTTCAGAATTTAAACTACATTTCTTCTTTCAGAGATCAAAACCAGACAAAAATACCACGTGAGTGGGCAAAACAACTTTCAAAAACTTAGCTATTCATGGTATTTGTAACTATTAATGGTATTTGTAACCAGCTGAAGTCCTGTCTTGCTAGAATTAAAAAGAAAAAAGAAAGAAGAAAAAAGAAAAAAAAAGTAATGGTGAAATATGTGGAAATGTTGTATTATTACTGCATAGTATTGATTTGTGTATTTTGCTCCCCTTGGACATCTCACTTTATGAAGACTCTTTCATGGCATTTTTCATCAGAAACAGAAACAGAACAGTGATTATAGATTTTAGTATGTCCTTTTTAGCTTGGGAAAAAGATAACTGTGTTAAAAACCATAAAACACAATCTGTTAAACAAACTCATTTTATCTCAATTTTGAACAAAAGTTGCTTTGATAAAAGTAGCCTTAGGCATCATTCTTGGAGGAAAAGAATAATTTCTGTATCCCCAGAGCATGTACACATTTTTTTGAACTGCTTACACCATACAAATACTTTCGTATAACACAGAGGTTCAGAAATGTGTCCTAGAGCTCAAAGAATTCTCTCTTACTGTAGGAGTACGATGGTCACTAAATAGCAATGACTACTGTTACCAGAACCTTAAGGTTCAGGCACGTTCCCTTTTCCTTGCTCCAGATATCTTCTGCAGGAATGAGAGGCATTGAAAGAGAGGAGTGATTTGTAGAAGCTACTTTGATAAACCTGTGGGAGTTTTGCAGAATCTTCAAGACACAAATTGACTAAAGATGTTCTGAGGCAGGTGAAGATGTAAGAATGAGTCTGTCCCAGGGCTTCATTTATCACAGAGGTTTAGCATAACCACTATTGACTTAAAGTTCTAATATACTTCATATTTTGGGTACTTTAGTGTTATTTGCACTTGCCTGGCTCTTGGTGAAGTACCTTAACAGAAAGCATTTGAAAATTCTGTTTATCTATGTTAAGGTATTTGGTAAACTGTATTTATATTTACAAAAGTAATGGCTATTAAAAAGAACACAAAAACATTATTGTTTGGAATTACTAAGAGAATTATAAGAAAGAGGAAAAAACCCACCCTGCCGTGGGATGATTATCAGCAGTGATAATTTCTATTCACAAATATTTTAGTTCTGCATGATATGAAATATTTTAGCAAAATCCCACCAACCACATTAATCCAAATAAAAAGCTCCACTGACATAACTCCAGCAAATAACTGAAACCCAACAATTCCTAGGCTAATTCAAGGTGACTAGGATTTCAACTAGTTCCACCAATTATGTACCTGAAAACAAGGTGTAAAAAGTACATTTTGAAACGCAAGAGACTTAATAATAGCAATAATAAGCAAAACCTTCCTAGGAAAATGCAGTATAATGTAGAATTGCAAGATCTGCGGGTTTAAGAGGCACATCTAGATATCCTTGCAGAGAAGGGTTCATGTGCTACATCAGCAGCTGCGCTATATCCAAACATTCCAGCATAAAAGTTGTAACGATCATAGTTTGTATTTTAATAGTTTGTCTTAATGCAACATGTAAGGAATGGAAAAAAGACACAAGCTCTCCCAATTGCTCTCCAATCCTTCTCAGCCCTGTATAGTCCTCTTGTGATATTGCCACCTTTTTAAAAAAAAACAACCACCAGCAAGGGGAAATGGGCTGAAGCACACAGAGTGAGAATGTGCATAAACTCATCAATATATAGTTTAGCCCTGCTGGAAAAAAAAACTGAATAAACAATGTAGAAACCATCCTAGCTGCAACCCACCCAATATATGTTTAAATTAAAAATTAAAAATTCCAAAGTGATAGCAATTTCATTTTGAATCTGATGTCTTTGTTTTAATTTAATGGATATTTTTCAATTTATCAAACTTGAATTACTTTTCAAAGACAGATTAATTTTGACAACCTTCCTCTGGGGAAAATACCTTTACCTGCCAGTTAAGGTATAGAAGCTTCTTAGTAGCCCACCTAGCAAGCTGCTGGAGGCTCCTGACACATCACACCCAGGCTAAGGAATCATTTACTGTCATGGAGAATTTTGAATCTTTGGGGATTTTTTTTTTTCTGAACTGGAGTAATTCCAAATTTAAAAACAATTACTTCTCTTGCAAAACTGAATGCTTTTATTTGCCATGCTTTGCCTAGAAAGTTGTTTGGGGTTTTTTTTATATACTGCAAATTTTAAAATGGACACATAAACTAAGTTTTCCTTCTTAATTTTGTCCAGTTTTCAACCTCATACTTGCTGCTCTCACATATTAATTTAAATTTGCATTAGAATTAAATACTGTGTGTCCTGAGTTGCTTGTGTGATCACTCCTTAGCATTTGCAACCATTTGAACACAATTTCCTAATAAGAAAAGGACACCCATCAAGAAAGTTTAGTCTTTTTTTAGCTTAGATATCTGCATTCCACTTAATGAAACTTAAGAACTCATCTTCTTAAAAACTTAACACAAAATGATACATTGTGCATAAGAGAAGGTGATCCAAGATAAAAACTGTAAATGTATATGCACCAACTTATAGCAATTCTTACTGGTTTAGAGTTTGCTGTTATTTATTTATTGTTTGTATTCATGGTAAATTTTTTTATTTAAAAAAAGTTTTAGATGAGAACATTGGAGTGGCAATTTTAGAGTTTGCTGTCTATCATTCACATGCAAAACACAAGCTTTGTCATGTCTGAAGAGTTTGGTTTCAAAAGCATTTTCTAAACCTGTATAATGCACTTTTGCCTTTAGTTCAGAAAGAACTGAGATCATCCCTGCTTGCTTGGAATACTGAGGGTTTCCCACTAAGGCTTTTTAAATCTGTTTCTCTCTTTTCGCATTCCTTGCCTTTATTTTTTTTTTTTTTTAATTTACCTCAGTGGCATTATGTGTTCCCCAAGATAAGACTAAAACAGTTAAGTCCTTAAAGGCTTGGACAAATCAAGGTAGCACACGGTCTATACTATAAAAACACAAAATGGAGGGTTATCTTGATAGCCCTCTTGCCTAAGAGGTACATGATAGTATTACAACTTATATTTAAAAAACAACAAACCACCAGGATCCATGGAATATTTTTGTCTTCCAGGGGTAATCTGTTTTACTTTAATCATCTTTCATGTTCCAAACATGATCTTTTTCCATATATCTGTATCAACAGTTATTTGTAATATCTTAGGAAACTGATAGCGCAGCAGATAAAAGTACAGTTTGGGGTGAACTCTTGAAGTCTAGATCCTGAGTTGCAGAAATGCTTGGTACTCTGCTTTTTTTCAGTACAGGCACTGATCTTGGTCAGGCATGCTGTTAGGAAAATGCAGTCTTTATAGACTTTCTTCTAGCTACTGGCTTTGCATTCTTCTCCTTGCTCTTGATGTACGATGTACATATTATACAATGAATTAGATATAAGTTTGAAGCTTTATATTCCACTGTTTCTTGTCGGGTTTAGTTTTTTTTGGCATTTGAAGTAAATCAGTCCCTTGGCTAACTGCAAAGGCTTTTGCTACAGTGCAAAATTCTCATTACATAGCTACTGAAATTTCACAGAATCAGAATGTTAGGGGTTGGAAGGGATGTCTGGAGATCACCAAGTCCAACGCCCCCCCGCTTAAAAAAATTCACAATGCAGGTTCACCTAGATCATCCAGAGAAGGAGACTCCACAACCTCTCTAGGCAGCCTCTTCCAGTGCTCTGTTACCATCACAGTAAAGTTTTTCCTTAAGTTTAGGTGGAACTTCCTGTGTTCCAGTTTGTGCCCATTGCCCCTTGTCCTATCACTGGATACCACTAAAAAGAGAATGACCTCATCCTCCTGACTCTTGCTCTTTAGTTATTTATAAATAGTGATAAGATCCCCTCTCAGTCTTCTCCAGGCTAAACAGACCCAGGTCTCAGCCTTTCCTCATAAGAGAAATGTTTCAGTTCCCTAACCATCTTTGTAGGCCTCCGCTGGACTCTCTCAAGTATTTTCCTGTCCCTCTTGAACTGGGGAGCCCAGAAGTGGACACAATACTCCAGATGTGGCCTTGCTAGGGCAGAGTAATAGGGGGATAGAACCTCCCTTGACCTGCAGATCACACCCTTCTTAGTTATACCATTGTCCTTCTTGCCATCAAGAGCACATTGCTGGCTCATGGTTAATCTGTTTTTCACCAGGACTCCCAGGTCCTTCTCTTCAGAGCTGCTTTCCAGCAGGTCAGCCCCTAACCTGTACTAGGGCATGGGGTTATTCCTCCCCAGGTGCAGGACTCTACACTTGCCCTTGTTGAATTTCATTAGGTTCCTCTTCACTCAACTCTCCAGCTGCCCAGGTCTTGCTGAATGGCAGCACAGCCTTTTGGTGTGTCAGCCACTCCTCCCAGTTTTGCATCATCAGCAAACTTACTGAGGGTACACTCTATCCCTTTATCGAGATCACTGATTAATGTGTTGAACAAGACTATTTCACCATTATATTGTTTGAATAGGAGCCAGAAATACTAACTGCAGACCTTACAGTAGTTTATATATCATATCTCTAACTACTTAATCACAAAGATGAGATTAAGGTCAGACAATGTGTCTTTGTATACATAGTATAAATAAGCTGTGAAATCTTTGACACTAAAACATTACCTATTCTAGACTCAATTTTTGAAACACGATTGGAAGTCTAAATACCAAGAATTTCATAATCCATCGAAAGCACAGATAAAGATGGCCCAGTAATTGAATCCAAAAGTCTGCCGAGAATGTACTGAAGTTAATTTCTGGAAGAAAAGTGTTTCAGATAGTGGTGAGGTGCTGGCCTCAATGTCCCATCTGATTTACTTCGGGAGAACTCCATGCTAATTCATGTGAAGTTTCCCTTTACTATACTGTTGAAGTCTTATCTCTTGAGATAATTCTAACTTTAGTTTGGACAAATAACTTGGATAGGTAAGAGCAGTCTATTTCCACTTTTAGTACAATTTTAACTATTCCATAGTTGGATAGTAAAGAAATGTCTTAAGAGTGATAACATTCTCTCCTACAGAAAATAACTACACAAGAATGTCATAAAATGAAATTTCAGATCCATCTTCCTAAACTGTCTATGAAGTTGACTATATTTTTAAAAAGTTTTTAAGTTTCTCTGAATTTGTTTCAAATGTGGACCTCAGTGTTCGCACAGATCACTAGTGATATGAGAGCTGGTGATGTGGCAGTACCAAAAAGATCATAGATCCCTGGGCATGTCACATCACATCATAGTCTCTGGTCTCATGGTACTACCAAGAAACTATGTCTCTTAAAATATCAAGCTAATGTTATTTTATTGTAATTTCACACAAAGAAAGACAAAAGGATCCTAGGTATATCACCAGAATCTGAATTTATTAACTGGGCATATGTTACCTAGGAAGAATTTTCAAAAGCATCTAAATGCCTTACAGGAATTGTCACAAACTTCCATTGGGACTTTTGTGTGTGCCAGGAAATTTGTAACTCCTTTTTCTTACTCCCACACAAGAACTTTGCCATATTATGAAAAATATTTTGCAAGGTTGTTCAGTAACGTTCTGGGTGGGTTTTTTTTCTTGCTATACTGTAGTTTTTACTTCTGGGCTTGAAAAACACACCAAATCTACACCTAGGAGCCAAACAAGCTTGAAAATGCAACCCAACCCAGTTCCCTCGTCTGCTGCGCAAGTTTCCAGTCTCTCAAGTTGTTCTGCTTACTGCCCATCCCACAGTTTATCCAGCATCTCCATCTGCACCTTGAAGGAATATCTTAATTTCAGTGGTAAGCAGATTAACAGATTTCTACATGTTTCTTCTGGTGGCTCCAACCTAAGACCCAGTCTATAATTCTCACAGGTGCCTATTCCTGTGCTCTGACAGAGGAATGTAGTTCATCAGAGCCTTGACTTAGGGCTTCTGTTGACTTTTGCTCTACTTTTGTAGGTATACGTGAAACACTTGAATGGTCTCACATCACACAGGCTCCAGATATTTTCAGATATTTATAAAGAAGAATCTTGATATACCTCTTTTATTTTATGGGCTTAGTGCGACCATAAACACATAATTTTTTTTATGTTTTCTGGCAAAAGCAATAGTAATATTGCTATTTCATGAGGTGTCCATATGATTCTGAAGTATTCAAATACACAACAAATAAAGGAGTCAATATCTGGTAAAATCGTAACTGAAGTTACATAATACTCTCCCCTTTCAGTATAATACACCAGTTGTGTTAACTGTTTATTCTCCTGGAAATTTAAAGATAAATATAAACCAGGCACTAATAGTTATGAACAGACTAAAGCAGAAGTTTTGTTCATGGGGCCTCTTAATGTGTGCACATGGGACTAGAACAAGGCTGTGCAACATTTGTCTGCATCACAGTATCTTCTCAGTAGGATAGCTACAGCTAGGATGGGCAGCATAAAATCTTTGTCAGGCACTAGTAGCAGATAGTCACAGTTTGGAAACTGCTAGCCTAAAGAACTTTCATTATGTTACGAAAACGACTTAAGGGAAATGCACAAAGTTTTTACACATTAACTTGAACAGCTCGAGGGTTTCACACTGTGCAATGCAGCTCAATATCACCTTCTGTAATTTCCTATTACCTACTTCAGCACCAAGATGAAATGCGCTTTGTAAATTTTCTGAAGGAGTTTGAAAGTCAAGGTGAGTTGTCTTTTTGACGAATTATCTGATTTTCTTCATTAGTTTATCCTGGAATTTTGCTTTTCTCAGAATCTCAATATATAGGTAATATGTACCATATAGTATATATTTTTTGAGAGTGAAGGTATTCTTCACCACAAATTCTTCCAAACTGCATGAAGGGTCAAGTGAAAAAAAGCCCTCTGAATTTTTTCAGTGCTAGTCCACCCATCACATGGAGGTTTGTTTATCAGCTTTGCTTTCAAAAAAAAGGACAGATTTTATCTCGTTGTATTACAACTTTTGTTCGGGAGGATTTTGGCAGACACCAAGCTGGGACTGCTGAAAATAGTTTATAGGATAATTTTTTACAAAACCAGAGTGCATACATTTTTTGCAGCCTCAATTCAGCAGCTATTTATACCTGCTGAAGATAATCTTATGATTTGAAAGAAGGGTATCTGCTGATGGCAAGAAAGTGCACCTTTTCTGTAGGCATATACATTTTTATTTTTTATTTCTCTATTAAAGAACAATGGATCTTGCATGTTTATTAAAACATAGAAGCAACATGCAAGTATACTGAAGAGATAAAGGGCAGTCATTTTTATAGTATCTACATGTTTTCCTACATGATTCCAATATACCAATTCTCTGCAATATAATCTTTTGGTGTATCCTTAAGTTACTATTCCTGTTACAAATTTACTGTTATTTTCCAAAGTTTCTATAATTTTGCAGTAGAAACAGCCATGCAGCTAATTTCGACTGAAGTAAGATACATATTTGAATTTACTGCTCCCTCCACTCACAATACGTAGGACACAAGAAATGCAATATCCTTATGGGAAATGGTTACATCATTAGGAATAGAGACATTAGAGAAAATTGTATGTACTTAGTACAAAATGCTATGGTCATCATTAGTCACTCAAGTTTGTGAAATGAATAAATTATGCTTTCTTTTAGCATAATAGTCCTGAGACAGCATTTATCTGGCTTTATTATTAAGAGCTGATTGTGTTTATTTATTGACTGGTAACAATGCATCATTGTAAAAGTAATCAGCACACTTCCAACTCCCTTTCCAAGCAGGCAGAAAGGAAGCATAAATGCTAGAAACTTTGCAAAGTCCAACTCGTGGTGTTTATCCATCTATCAGCTCTAGAGAATGTACAGTTGAAATACAGAAAGTGAAAATCTCACAAATATACAAAACCAATCAGAAAGTACAAAGCTCAGTGCATCACTGCTGGCTTAGACAAGTCATTTCCCATTTTCCTTCCCTTAACTTCCTACTCTGTTCTCCCTGGGCACTGTTATTTCAGCATGCAGCTCTCCTACCTTGGTAGATATCCCATGTCTTCAGAAGATGAACAAAAATGAGATAATAATAACTGTATTATTCTTCATGTAGAAGGCATCACAAGTTTGCAACCATTCTCCTCCTCTAGCTTTAGAGTCTCAGTTTCATAGGGTAAAGAGAAGACAAAAACTTCCAAAGTATGGCAGGAATGGGAGAAGGAATTTGTGCTTCACTTTAATATGTTCTTTACTAGTTTTTGCTCTTGTACAACTGAATTAGAGAAGAAGAAACAGGGCAATTTTCAGATAGCTTAAATTCCACCTAAGTTCCAGTGCCTCATTAATGAAAACAGCGAAGTACCTCTCGGAAAAGTGGCTAAGCAAGGCACCGAGCAGCAATACAAGAAGTACAAGGACTTAGAAAAGTTTAAGCCATCCAAATATAAAGGCAAGAAGCTTACATTGGCAGGCCCAGTTACTGATCATAGTTGTAGGCTTGACTGCTGCTCTGTTTTGATCATTTAAATTGAATTGTCTCAATCTAATCTGAATAAAGCAAATTCATTGTCAAAGACTTAAAACTTTCTGATTCCTTTCTAATTGGGTATGATTACTTCATTAAAGTATTGACAAGCCACAGAGAAGAATACGTATCTTTTAAGGAATCATAATTAACTTAAATGACTATGGCTTTTGTGGATTTATCTCCTCCTGCATGTCTTGACTATTTATCTTGTCTTGCTCCTTTGGTGAACTTCTGGTGCTTGTGAGAAGAAGAAAGAAAATACAGGCCAGAAGCAGACAAAATGTAGGAGAGGTGCTATGGAAACTTCTGTATTACATCTCAGCAAATTATTCCAGCCTGAATTTGAACTCTTGTGGTCTAACCTGATACAATGATTATTAAACTTGTCACTCAGTAATGATTGTATAATAAGGATAAAATTTACCGAACTGTATTACAAGGATAGAACAAAGAAATTAATGAAAATAAGTGAATAATCAAGGAAGAGAAATTGGAAAGCCAGATCATCTATCTTCCTGTCAGTAAAGGACTGTTTTCTGTAACCATTTTGAGAGTTCAGCTGCCTTAGCTTTTAATGTCAAAAGCAATGGAGTTTCCACAAACACTACGGTTTTACTTAAGGCAAAGATTTACCCATAGTGAAAGGTGATGGCATAGTTAGTTACCCCATTAATACTACCCAGTGCTGTACACAGAGACTGGGTCTTCTGACATAGTACTGGCCACTCCCATGACTGTGCAGACTCCTCCAAAAGTCTTTGAGTTTGCAGTCTGAAGTCCAAATCCTGACAAAGATATTCATTGTGAATACTACCCTAATTACCTAAATTATCTGTTTGGGTCATCTTGTCTCTTACTCCTAGGGAGTGGTATCTCACTCTTTGACCCAGCTGAACAAGCTAACATTCAATGCAAATTCTAGACCATCAACATGGTGCTTTAAACCAACAAGTCAGTTTGGTTTAGATCTTAAATGTATTGAAAGAGGCATGATGTAAATATGTGTGTAACTTGAGCCCTCAAAATGTCTCCCTGGTTCCTGTGTAAGGACTAGCAGATTTGATGCTCTGGGCCTTGACACACACCAGCTACACAGCAGAGATGACAGAGGATGCAGAGGAAAATAGTATGACAGAGACTCCCTTAGTGGATTCCTCCTGAATTAAGAAAGACTGTTCTTTCTTTAAGAAACAATTATTTTTTTCTAGGATTCTCCTGGAAGTTACACCTACATGCAACACTTAACCAACAGTTAATTCTTCGACCTTTCCAGATATGCTTTAGAAAGAGGAGACCACATTCCATCAAGCAGCAGCTCTGAGAAGAGGACTCATATGAGGAACCCTGAATGTCCAGTGGGGAGAGATACCGGGTATGTGATCTGGCAGGCTGCAGAGGTGCTGCTGGAACACCCAGCAGGTCCTCATGATTAGCTCTAAGCAGTTCCTTTCCAGCATGTGGGCTTCCTGGCTTGCCCCCTTCTCTCTCTCATACAATAGAGGAAGGTGTGACAACTCACTTAAGTGCCCTAAATAATGTCTACAGTGGCAGAAACCTTTTTGTCTGTTATAAAAGCTGATATAGGCTCCCCAAAGAGGTGCTTTGAAACTGTTCCAGAGAGGATTTCCAGTTTGTTGTTGTGTTGGTAAGACTATTCTTGCCTCCCTGCATCAGCCAACAACATTAGCAGGATTTCCACACAGTCACTGAGGCGAGGGAAGATCCGTGACAATTCACTTTGTCAACGGTACGATTTCCATAATACTTCTTCTTGCCTGATATCTGTCAAATATCTTCAATTTTTTACTTGACTGAAATGCTACTTCTGGAACTAATATATATTGTTTTGAGACTATGAAAGGATAAGATAAGATTACTGATTTAAAGTTATATTGTAGTTCCTGCTTAAATATGGTTGTCATCTGGGTCCTGCTCAGTATGGTTTGAAGAAATGGCAGTCCAGACAATGTTATGTTTCAGAAGCTAATATTAATAAATTATTGCCACTATATATTGAGCTGGCTGCATGCACAAAGAGAGCATGTAGCTTAATATGAAGACTTGAAGTAAAACAAGCAAGGATGAATGGCTCAAGATACCACTTCAGAGTTGGGAAGAAAACCTCTGGACAGAACAAAACAATCATAGATAATATTAGAAGGACATGAGTGATGAAAAAAAAATTCACATTCAAGACAGAAGGGGAGTTCTGCAAGGAAGATGGGCAGAGAATACAAACCTATGATGAGAGTATAGAAACTCACTGGTGTGTTTAAGGAAGTGTGGTCTTAGCGATGATGTTATACCCAGATCACCATCACAGAATGAGAAATAACATGGACAGTATTTCAGACATATATACAGACTTGTTTTAAATCTTAAAAATTTTGCTTTCCCAGTTATTTTTATTTTTAATTTAAGAACTCTATTTGGACATTAATTGTACCACTGATTACAGACTCCTGACAAGAACAAAAAAGTCGGCAAACTTAGATTTGATGACAAAGCACAGGAAATATATATAGGACTAGTCTAAGGGTGGAAACTCAGGGACCAGACTGAATTAATGAATTGAACAGAAGTGTCATTTATTTTGTACCCCTCCGAACAAACAGATGCTGTATGCCTTTGGAAAAAAAAAAAAAAAGAAAGAAAAAAAGAGCCTGCTTTTTTTTTTTTTTTTTAATGGGCACCATTGTAGGAATTGTTTTCAGCAGAGTTTCTTTGGCTACTAACAGAGTTGGCGGCATACACAAGTTGTATTTTTTTCCATCTTCCCTCTACTTGTTTACTGTTTGGTGTACTTGGAGGTTTGTCTTAGAATGAAACAAGAAGTTCAACAATTATCACTTAAATGAATGTTACCAACTATTTAAGAGGAGTTGTGGACACTGGCTTTGCTCTCGGTGAATGCCTGCAAGGGCGAGCGCTCCCCAGCCTAGAGAAAGTGACAGCCTTTCCTCCTTTTTCTACATAAAATAGGAGATTTGCAGTCAGTAACTAGAACATTTACTTAGGAATGCACCTGCAGGGTAGATCTTAATCACTATTTCCCTGTGAACTCTAGCAGCAATGATTTAGCCAGGCTCTTGGTCAGGCTGCTATGTGTGACAACCTGTATCTGTATCACCGCCGTGCTTCCTTTGTTACACATTTTGAACTCTAAGGCTTAGCGGTCATGGCTACTTTTGACAACACTTCTACGCCATGCTGTCTTTATTTAGTTAATTTCTTTCCACTAGAAAGACAGTTTTCCACAGCCCTAAATAATAGAAATAGGTAACGTGGCAGTGACGTACATTTGCTTGAACCAGAATCATAGGGGGGGAGTTTTTAATCTAACTAGGAAGGTATGACTGCTGCTGCTAAAATTTCAGAGACAAGATAATCCCTTTTTTTTTCCTTTTTTTCTCCCCCCCCCCAATTCTCAGAGCCTTTCCTAGAATGATACATAGTTATTTACATAGGGCTGAGGGGAGGTGGGGGTGGGAATCCAAACCAAGACTGCATCACTGCATCTGTACAGATTTTGAAATGTTTTGACACATTCTCCAAGATTTACTAGGTAATTTCACATGCTTGTCTGGCAATTTATAATCCATTATTTTGCGCTACAAGCTGCATCCTTGAGTTTATTTTATGGCATAGGCATAAAGTAAACTAAATGACAACAGCCCCTGTCCTCTTCCTTTTATCTATGGGAATGACCTTCAGTAAACAGAATCCAAGGGATGTTGTGCATGCATTTTGATTTATGTTTATATTAATGGGAATGTTTCTGAGCAAATGAGGAAGCAAGACTTGGCTTAGGGTAGAGTAACAATGCAATTATTTAATAAACCATGTGTCACAAGAATCCCTCAGGGCCATCAAAAAGGTGCACTTTTTTAGAACCATCCTTGGGCCTTGGTTTTCTAATATTAGCTGCTGAGAAAAATCTGTAAAAATGCGGCTTATTTCTCTGTGAGCTGATGGGTTTCTGCAGCAAAGTTGGGATATGTGTGAAATACAGCACAAAACTTCCACTCAGTTAAGGGCAGATTTAATCCTCCCAAATTTGAGATAGATTAGTATTAAAGGAGAGAAGTAATTAAGCAATCGTATACCATAATTTTGATGTTAATATGGACCTTATAATCCAAACTTTATTTTCTTTCATTTAATCAGAAATCAATGAAGTGACTGTGTTATAAGCACCAGAAGTAAAAGGAGAACTTCAGACAGAGAAGAATAAAACATACTGGGTAAAAGTTTAGGGGTCTACCCTGACTTTCAAGGCATAGAGCAGATTTAGATGGAAAATAACCTTAAAGAGTTGGAGGAGGAAAAGAGAAATAAAGGAAAGGTATGCCTGACCTGCACTTTAAGATTAATTTGTGCTGTGAGATCAGGAACACTGGAATTTTAAGGCTTTGTTTTGCCTACTATGTGGAGTCACTTCATATTTTTGTACTAGAGCTGAACTTCTCTAATGATAAGCATGTTGAGCTTTAGCAGGGGAAAAGCCTTGCTTATTCTCCAGACTACTGAGAACTCACTTGGAAAACTGTTGTTTTTCCAGTACCAAAAACCAGAACTCATTTACTCAACCTTTTTTTCTTTCCCTGGAAAGGCTATAGTTGGATGATTCTTATTACAGAGTGTTTTTCATTTCATTTTAAATCTTCTTAGGTTTTCTTTTTAGACATTGGTCTATAGAGCATCATGATGTGTACCAGTACAGATACAAAAAATGTATCTTTATTTCATTTTAGACTAGATTGTAACCTATCCTCCATGTTATGTTAATGAAATAAGAATATAGAAAATACTGTTATTTAGCAGAAGCAGTGCTGTGGGTTAGGTGGTGCAGTGCTACGGTGTCACTACACTAAAAAAGGCCATTTTTCAGCATGAAGAAATATACTCTCCTTTCAGAGTAAACCCAAGTGCCACCCCTTTGGAACAGTCCACAGACTCAGGCAATACATGGTGGACATGGCACGATAGATGATCTTGTAGAAGCAGAGGAAACTGAGGTGATATTCCCATTTTAACAAGCAAGGGAAAACAAAACCAATTTGAAGTTCAGGTCAATAGAAGTCTGGCCAATCTGAAGACATAGATTTGAGTAATGGAAAAATCCAGTATACTTTACCTGTAGGTTTATATTCTTAATTATGTAATTCACATTAGTTATCACTGTATAACAGTTTGCACAACTCCTTCCCATCCTGTAACCAACCTTAAATGATACCACTTACTTAAAACACACTTGGAACAAAAAGGTAGCTTGTATTACCTCCAGCTCCATGTGTTTTTCTTCCTTGTCATGGTCCTTCAATTCCTTTTCAGAACAATCATCGCAGTCTTCTAAACGACACATGTGTTGACATTTAGTAAGTTCATGTTTAGCTTGCTTTCTTTGAGAAACATTCCTTCTATGAAGACCATTGAAAAATACCTCATGCAGTGGCAGTTCTGTAAACAGATCATCACTATCTCTACCACCTGCTTCTTCCTCTTCAGCTGAAAAATCTTCTGCTTCTCCTGCCTCACAAATATGGAGTTCAGGATTAGCTTCATGGGACAAAAATTCAAAATTGGAAAACGTGATAGCACTTGGTTTGTGTTTTATGACTCTGATCTCGTGACTCCTTTCTGGTTTCTTGTCTGAATTTTTTCCTGTAAGGGCTGGCCATTCTGTGTGCAAGAGAAGGTTGAAAGGATCTTCCTTTGTCTTGTGACTTGCAGAACAGAGTAATTCTTCACAAAGGTGCTTTGTCTCAGGCTGATCGGTGGCACTGACACGCCCTGCAGCTATGCCAGGTTGCAGCGATGTCTCATTTTGGTCTAATAAGGATGATGCACACAGGAAACTCAACTCAGGTTCCAATAAAACATCCTGAAATTCAGATGGACTTGTCTGGTTTTCTACCTTTCTTTGGTATTCGTCATACTTTGTTTCCTTTGGAGTCCTCAGGCACTTGGCAGATGTAAGATAAAGTGAGCCCTGTTCTTCTTCACAGATGTTAGTTTCCATTCCAATGAGCTTCATCCATCAGAGATCAAAATTACTTCATTCTTGGTTTTCTTAAGAAACATAACTCTATATATGTAACCAGGAATGATCTTCTTACTTTTCCAAAACCATGATCACATAATCATTATTAATGCCTGGATTCTCATACAAAACATCTGAATCCTCTCTGCTCCTGAAAAAAAAAAACACAAATAAAAATTGATGATAACAGGCTTGCATTGGAGTGCATCAGCGAAGGTAATCTTGAAATATGACATTCCCCTATCTAATATACTTACAGGTCTCTTCAAAAATATTTGATGTATGCAGATTAAATGAAATTAAAACATAAGAACATTCACTTGCTTACCTTAGAGACTAGAAAAGAACTGTCAAATGCAAAAATGTTTTTTTAAATATTGACTTTATGTTGATTATTGACACAATGGTTCAGAATCATTCAAAGTGATGTTAGATATATGCTTGTTACCAAAACATGGCTCTGTTTATTTTTATTGTCTGTTAATTCACTGAAACCTTTTACGCAGTTTTGACAAAGGTGCTAAAATGTCATAGGGAAGAGCAAGGAGCCAAAGTACTTGATGTAAAAGAAAGAAGATTTCAGTACAGGTAGAATTTTCTCTCTCTCTCATGTGAATTCCCAATGCAATGCAGCACCTGTCCATTTCCAATACATTTGAGAAGCAAAAGAAGGAGGCTAAAAATAACAGAGCTTCAGTACAACATCAGAGTTGGCCATGTCTGGTTTAAATCAATCTTAATTTCTGTGCTCACATATAAGCTGGGCACCTTCAATGCATGGGAAAGAGGGAGCAGCTGAAGAACTGATCTTGCATCACTGAATAGCTTACATTCACACATATGTAATTTACTTCTTGTGACAGATTGAATATTGATAGTACTTATTTTAATGATTGTTTCAGTACTCCATCTGTGAGAAAGCAAAGCAGAACAGAAGCTTTTCAAAATAAAAAGTGAAGCCTAAGCCTTTGATGTATGTGGCAAACCTGTCAGTGATGAGGAAGACATGTCAGAAGGCAGCACTGTGATTGTCAAAGTGGGAAGCGAACAAAGTAAGATGCTGGCATGTGACATGCCTCTCGCTGCATGCACTGAGCAATGCACACCAGCTAGGCACATTTTAGTGCTGGTTAGAGTATATTTTAGTGTTGCAGACATAATAGAAAGGATACTGTTACACATAAAGAAAATTTGGATTTATTATATTACCTTTGTCATTTAATGGCAGCTGTAAAAGGTGTGAGCATGCAGGTACACACTGTTTAGGTAGACTTTCTTATAACTAATGCTAGCTATTTAAAAGTCAGACATTATTGTAAGCTGTCTAGCCTGCTGCTGGAGTCAGTGGAGAGAGAAAAATGCTTCCAGAAGGTAAATGCTCTCACTTATCCTGGATATCTCTTTTGACATGGGATGGATCTCCTTCCTGGCATGACTGCCTTATCCAAAACTATGGAGGCTGTCTAGACAAAAAGCTTACATTGGTCACCCAGCGTTTAGAGGGACAAATAAAGGCAAGAAGAATCTCAGCCCGTATCTTTGTTACACAATAACAAGAGATTACATTGTCTACATGTGAATGAGAAACCTACTTTTGAAGCTCTCATCTTCTCAGAGCTTCAAATTAGCCATCTACATAGAAGTGACTTCACTTCCAGAAGTGCTGAACACCCTTGATTATCCCTAACATTTATATGAACTCATTGATCACAGTGTCTTTGAAAAGGAAAACACATTCCCATATTTGTAGGGAATGACTGGAATAGCTAACATTTTGCATAATATTTTGTACATGGTGGGCACTGTGAAAAAGCCTCCTGCCATTTCAGGTGAATATTATTTGTGCTTCACTGTAATCCATCACCTTTGTTTTTTGGTCCATGGTGAACAGTACTCTGCATGCTTCTAGCCACCTCTACTCCCACCATGCAAAGCCAGGTGTAATAAAAAAAGATTTGCCTATTCTAGAAGGCTCCCCAAAAGGCAGCTAAAGAACTTTGGCCTGGCTGCTCACGCCGGCCTGTTGCCATCTGGTGAGAGGATGGTTTGTGTTCACCAGCCATGCTGCTACCATTCCAAACCTATTGGTTCTTCCAGCAGGAATAGCAATGTGCAGCTCTCTGGGTCTCCCCCACAGACTCTTTCCCAGCTTCCCCTCATTCCTATTATCACTCTTCCTTCTCTGGCAGAAATTACCCATCCTTGGCATGTTCCCTGGACCCTCTCTAGTTCTGGTAATGCTGCCAAACAGACTCTGCTGTGATGACATCTGCAGGAATACACCTCTGTGTTCACAGAAACATCTTTACTGTAACAAAACCAAAATACAGAAAAAAATGCTCCAGAAGAAGCTACAGAAATTCTTCAGTAGACAAGAGTGGGATAAGTGAATTATGTGGTTTTTAGTTCTGGTATTTTAGGCTGATGCTTTAGACTCCAAAACATGAATCAACCCTGCAAAAATTTGTATTTTTTTGTTATCTCTGGATATTCCTAGCATCTAAAATCAATAGCCAGTTTCTTTTCAGATTTTGCTAGGGTTTTTTTCTCTCATATGAATTGTGGGTTTTACAGGATGTGGTGTAAAGCTGTAATTTTTGTAGTTTAATTACAAAAGCCATGAAAGAGTTTCCCGTTTATTAGATTTGCTTGCTCCATTGGACTGTTGTTTACTTTTCCTGGGATGAGACTGGACAAAGGAAATATGCAAAAGCAGGCTGGTTTTCTGCAAGCATGGCAAGAAATCTCTGAAGAGGAAGTGGTAAGAAGAGAGAGTGTGAGTTTACCCTTATACATCCTGTGGAACATATCTCTTTACTCAGTCTTGCAGTGACTGGAAAAAGCCCCACACTCTTACACAAAATATCAAATTCCATATTTTATAAAGAGTTACACATAGACATTAATAGCTCCTAAAAATGAAGCATTTTTGGCAGAGCTGTGGATTTTGAAACCCTGCCCATAGCAGAATGTGTAACTCTGAGAGGTCTGAACATTCAGAGCTGTATCTGTACATGTTGTAGAAGGTCTGTAAAAACAGCCCTGCAAAATAGTATAATTCTCACCACAATTCTGAATGTATGCACTTACAAGTTCTGAAAAATAATAATCTTTCTGGAAAGATCTTCAAGGCTTTACAAATAGGGAAATTACTTTCATATGCATACATAATTCTAAACATATACTGTAGCGTTAGCTTTACTGGTAGAGCTAGTATATGTAAAGATGTTGAATAATAAAAGTCTCTTGGGCATACATGTGTTTTTTCCAACTAGAAAGGGAAATGTAGGGCTACCACAGTTAACTGTCCAAACAAAGCTGACTCCAAAACAACTTAAGGAAGAGCAGAAAAAAAAAGCAACATAGTTTGGTTCTTTTTAATCTAAAATGTGAAATGCATATGTGGGTGTAGCAACTTCAGCTTTTAGACATGAGTTTAAAACAACCCAAAATATATTTATTAAGAAACGCTCCTTAGAAATCAACAATAAATTAATACATATTTGTGATTCAGCTAGTGAAATAATATGGAAGGAGAGTTTGCATACGGTCTGACACCAGCTAATGTATATGTGCAGACTCACAGATAAACTTCTGTGTATTGTTCTCTATTGGCCTGATTCCTCTTTGCCCAGACAACTAAAAATTGCATTAAAATTCACCAAATTTTGCATTAAGATCACACAAAAAGCGTGCATTAGTCTTAGCCATAAAATAGGAGGATTTTATGGACATTTTAATATTCATAGACTGATTTCTATTTTCTTGAGTCAATACAAGGAGAATTGTTTTCTGGGCAAATGATTATTCTTTATTTCATGGGGTTACTAGAACAGCAAGTCACCCAAACTTTTCAAACATGGCTTAAATTAGTTCATTTCAAAACCCATTATGTATTTCAGCATCACAGAGCATGTGAATGTGTGGAATTTTCTTACTTTAAATTCAATTTAATCTTGAACTGACATAGTAAACCAGCAAATAAAGTCCTGATCTTGGCTGGAACAGTACACTACTCATCTAAAACAAGTTTTCACCCTTCAGCCCCTAATGCATTTGTTTCCCTTTCACAATGACTTTGCTTAATATTTCCCATTGCCTTAAACAATCTTCCCCTGAAAAATTAAGCAAACAAGCCAAGAGAATGTGAGACTTACAGACTACGAGCAAATTAGGAGATTAGGATTTTTTTCTTTCCTGATGATAATTTTACCTGTTTTGCAAGGTAACCCCATATTTTTCAATTCAGTTAATTTCCATGAGCGTAACAACAGGAACTCAGTTAGTAGCCAAAAGATCCTCCAAGCGTTGGGGCAGAACAGAAAAAGAAGTGAGCAGATCCTTAACAAAAGGCATTTCAGCTTGCTTGCTGCACAAGAACTCTGTCAACAGAAGTATGTGTGAGAATCCCTGGGGCGAAAACAGCCTTCTGCAAGCACTGGCCAAATAATTCACAGAAAAAAAAAAAGCCAGAGAAAAAGGAGAGGAAAGGAAAAAAAATAAAAAGAGAGAGCGAGCGCGTGCTTCACAGGAACACCAGGCACTTCTAAAAATACAACGTGACCTCATTCTTCACATTAGGCCAGACTTCAACATTGTGCTTTGCTTTATCACCTGGAGCACCTGGAGTCAGGTTCGCACTGCACACACTCGAGTTTGGGTGCTGTCAGGTTTTCAAAAGGTAGGCTGCAAAATGCCTTTCTTGTAGTATAAAGTCAGTATGAAGGAATACCAATTTAGGCTTTCCATGTCACTTGCAAATTCTAATTATTGTTTGCCTATGTTTCTTCAAGGCCTGTATTTCCTGCCAAAGCTTCACAAGTCTTCCCTTTTATATATATATTAATAAGATCATAGCTCACAGACAGACTTCTGCATATGCTGCAAAGCGTAGCTGTAGTGTAGGTTACTGGACATGTCAGGTTCTGAGTGTGATTATAAATCACTTATTTGCAAATCTAGACTGGAAAGGAAAAGGATGAATTGCCACTGGGAACAGAGGGTGAGAAGACTCTGAGTTGTAGCTTAATTTTGGAAGTTTTTCTATATTGCTTTTGATTAGAGAGAACAGCAAAAATGGTGAAGCTGCAATGCCCTCCTACTCATGTAATGGATCCTGCATACTAGTAATACATGATTACCTTTTTCACCTTGAGATTTCCAGGCACAGATATTTGGCACAGATGTTGCCAAATCTACGTCCTTCCTGACTCATTTCAATGAGGGAGGGAGGTGGCACTTAAATGCTGATTTCTCTTACACCTTATGCACCTGATTGCCTTCACTGAAGTTATACAGTATTTTATTCAGCGAAGAATTTGGCATATTTATGAATGAGTCACTCAGCAAATGAAGCCACATCCAGACACAACCATTTCACAGGGATTACTCTATATGACAGATTAGTGAGGCTTGTCAAAAGGGTTTATTATCCCGGGACAGCTGTACTACCAAGCCCGTCCTTCAGCTTTGCCATGTTTGTCCCCACCTCCACTGTGGCAGAAGCTCATTTTACATTGCCAAGTAAAGTAAAATATCTTCTCAAATGCAATAAACCACAATGATAAAGAGACACTTTTCTAATTTAGCTGGGCCTGAATTCATATTTCTCTTAGTTGCAACTGTTGGTCACAGATGCGCTCGTTTCTAACCACCATCTTAACTAACACAGCTATGTCAGCAATTTGTTTATGGCTGGATCTACTTGCAATACATAGGAAGGAAAAACTCCATGCCAGGACAAATCACTGACACATTTCATGCTATTCACTGAGGTTCAGTTTAATCTGGCTGAGGTGTTAACATCACACTGTCTAAAAGACCATTCTCAACAGCACTATCATTGTCAACTTATTGCCACTTGGGAACGGCGGTTTAATTGCAAGTAAGGTGAGAAAATATCCTCTGTAATATAACTATTGCTGTTTCTGAGAACTTAGATCCTTGGGCAATGTTTAGTTCTAGTTAGTTTATATAAATTGGGCCTTGAGTTTGCAACTCAGTCTGCTCTGTGCAGCCCATGAATCACGTGGTTACGATCCTGAGCAAAGTCAAACAGCAGGAATGTGGGAGCACATTAAAGTGAAGGACTAGACATGGTTCTTCACACTTGGAAAAGTCTCATACCTCTTCCATACCTGATTACACCCTTTCAAAAGAAGATATCGAAAAGGAGTCAAGTATGAATGGGGAACTGAAGGTCTATGTCTTTCAGCATGTCTCTGAGAACATGAATGAAGTATCTTTAAAGAAGATCTGATTTTACTTCTGCCATTAGGCTTCTTTTAGTACTGCATGCAATCTATTGCTTTTGTATTCCTTGTTCTACCTCACTTGTTTTGTCCTGCACCTATGAAATGCAGCATCAAGCTCCTGACGAGGTATTGGCTGGAGGTTCTTTGACTGCATGCTTTTAGAAGGCAATTTTGTGTGACTTAAGATTACATTCTGAACTACTTGAGAAATTAAAGCTGATGTGAAGTTGCTGAAAATCCTAATACTCACAGGAAAGAAGGGGTGAGAGGGGGGGTGTGTGGATATCCATTTATCTAAAATCTGTGGTATTAAATGAAAACCAGAAATTTTTTTTTATATATTGCCCTAGAATACTTTTACTTTGTTTTTATATGAATGGTACAATCAACACAAAACAGGAAGAGCAGCCAGTCATACACAGACACTGTTCATAAACACTGGCCCTAAAATGAACCAACACCTAATAAATATTTTTAAAATAACACTGGATAAACCACATAGGGTAAAAAACCAAAAAACAACCAAACAAAAAAAAATCCCAATAAAATCTGTCTCTATTTAGATTGAGAATCTTGGCATTGGTAAGGTCGCAGCTCTTTATCTAAACAGCCAGTTCAAACTAAAGTCAGGAAACAACCTTTCTACAAGCAAAGAAACACAGGTATGAGCTGGTTCTCCCTCCATTTTTAAATACTACCACTGTCTCTTCAGCCTGTAGAATGAATTCCATTATGTACATTCGTGGGCTTCTCAATAGACCGGAAAGTTAGAAATTAATCATTGTTTTACACAAGAGGAAAGAGTCTGAAAAAACCCAGTCTTCTCATGTTGGAGGATATCTTGTGTTAATTTGGATGGCTTATAGGTCATATTCACATCTCTACTGGGTTTTTTTTTGACAGAGAAATGACATAAGAAAACCACTTCTCACTCTACAAGTTAGGTAAATGGCGAGTAGCTTAGTTTTGGTTTTTTTCTGTTTATCTCTTGTCTATTGAAAGTTGTGTATCAGCACAAAATTGCCCTTTACAACAGCCTGAAAGTGGTTTCCAAAATTGCATGCATCCCTCTGAGAAATCTCTGCTGAACCTGTGGCACCCACCAGCAGCAAAGACACTACAAAAGTAATTATTTTGGGACTTCACAGGGGCAGAGACGGGTATGGTCTGTCTTTCTTGTATGGTTTGTAATTCCTTAAAATGAAAGAAATGAAGTTCTTTAAAGTTGTTTCTCTGTCTGAAGAAGGTAAATGTATCACTGCCTCGGGTGCCTTCATGAGAAAGTATCAGTTCATATTAATTTCACTTGTAATCATTATTATGCACTGTCTGCATATAAGGAATTGGACGCTTGTATCTACTGTGACCACACAGCCTTTAGAAGAGATGTAAACAGGAATCAAAGTTTCTTTATCACTAAAGCCATGTCTTAATCATATTTCATTTTCCATCCATAAATATTGTTTTATTTGATTTACTAATTGTCATGATTGATTTTACATAAAGAACATAAAAGTCAGAGGCTTCAACAGGCATCATGACTGAAGATCAGCACTTGTTTTAATAGGCTGAACTCTTCTTAGTAATTCTATTTATAGAGAAGTTGCATTTCATTAGAAATGGCTGCCCTTTTCCCCCTGAACTGGATTCTCTTGAGCAGAGATAAACCAATGATTATAACCAAACCACTGCCCCCTCAAGCCTTTGATTTTCCCTGAATCTATTAAATTCCCTCAACAGCTCTAACAACCTTCAGTAAGTCTTTAGTGCCCTGCTTTTGCTTCAAGCTTCCCTCACACCAACAAGTTGAATTTCAAGTCCTGATTCTACTCTTCAAAGCCATTTTGATGCCTTGACTTCATCTCTCTCTGTCCTTGCAGTCTCTGGCCATGCCCACCATGGGTTTCTGAAAGCCTGGCATGGGGGGAGAGAATTCCCATCAGCTGCTAAGATCTACTGCGCTCAGCTCATGAGAAACTACAATAAAAATAAATCTCTCTTGCTGTTTTCTGAGCAAAGTGTAAACAGAGAAATAACTCACGGGACACTGGTGTTTGGGATAAAAAAAGGCTCAGGCCTCTGCAGAAATTCTCAGCTAGCCCAAAACCAGGCAGCCTGGGGAACTGTAAGCAGCCAGACCTTGGCAGCTACTGAACCCTGCACAAGTTTATTAATCCTGCTTACAGGACTGGGCTGTTTCTGATACCTAAGCCAGCTCGCTGAATACCTGAAGGAAAAATAGGAAAAAATGAAATTGCTTAAACATAGGCTTCTAGTGCCCTTTGAGACATCTTGGACTGTCCCACATGGCCTTCAGCTGCCAGCTCAGAGAGGCGTAAATCTCCTCCAACTCCTTTGACGTATCTACTGTGTGGATGCTGTAAGACAGAAGGGTATCCCAAAGGGTGCTGCTAGGCACCCACAGGTAGGCACTTGTTTACCCAAATGAATTGTACCTTCAGTTTACTTAGTAGACTATTCAAAGAATTTAACTTCAGGCACCTAATTTTGGTGACTAATTTAGGATTCTTATCTAAGAGCCTCAATCTCTCCTTTGCCTATATAAAAAGCCTAAGTCCTTAATGCAAGCACCTAAATTCAGCTGTCATAAGTACTGTATTGCTTCCAAAAAACCCCATAAAATAAGTATGAGTCTCCTACTTAAGCAAAGAAGCTCCTGTAGTAAACCAAACTGATCAAAACTGCCATCAGCTCTCTGCTGTGTAAGGACCTCTATCTGTGCTTCACTACCTTATTATGGGAAGTTTCAAGGCAAAGTCTGAACATACTCAGAAAACAAACAAGAACAAGCGCTTTAGTGCCATGTGTATTAAATTAGTTTGTGGCATTTCAGCTCCCCAGGTTTGTACTCCTATTGGTCTTACAAAATTTCTGCAGTGTTTTGGCAACACGCTACATTTCTCAGTTGAAATAGGCTGCTTAATGCAAGACTGGTAACCAGCTTGAATAGGCAGGGCTTTGATTTATGAACTGCATCAATATGGTAATGAGGATGTTGGCTGGGCAATTAGTTTTCAATTGTATAAGCTCACACTAGCTCTTGTTGTTATGAGTACAAAGGTTTGTCAGAACACCTCGGAGTTCAGTGTTTCAGAATCCTCTGCTGTCTTTATACCTATCAGACCAGAACTGCAGCAAATTAAAGCCTCTGCTACACCTTCTGCATCTAATATCACTAAACCATTTGTATGAAAATATCAGCAGTAAATAGAAGCATCCATTTTAAAATGCTACTTTCACGCTTTTTTTTTTTTTTTTTCCCCCGGTCCAAGATGGGCTTTGGACACCAGCAACATCTTTATCACCCTCTCTAATCAGTGTCTGTAACGAATGCTAAAGAAATGGTGAGCCCTGCAATAAATGTCAATTACTACAAAGGCTGTGCCACAGGACAGGCTCCTCCTCTCAAGACCTGCTGAATGCATGAGTTATAAATGGCAGCAAGGGAGGACAGTGTCAGCCACAATGAAGTTAAGATATTTTAGAGGGAGCAAAAGCTATTTTGGAGGAACCTGTGTGATCCCTGTCTGTATGTGCAGTAAGGCCATGGTGAATCCTGCTCAATCAGTTTTGGTCTAGCAATATTTTTTTGGTAAAAGAACTCTTCCCTTGAAAGCAACATATTTTTGATGGATGACCTAAAGCATTTTTGTTTAATCTGAACAAAAAAAAATTAAATTATTTATGTTGGGGGATATTTACTCCTTTTGATAGATCTATTTAATTTTTCAGAGCTTTCAGAAGAAAGAAGTGTTCAGATATAAAGTGCCTAGATGAGTACTTTAGTATTTTCAACCTTTCTGTCTCTTACTTCCCCATGTGGGTTGGGTTTTTTTTTAAATATATTATTAAGTAGTCATTTCATTTGACAGAAACTCACAAGTCTTTTGAATTATTCTTGTGGGGAGAGGGGGTGGTAAGTTTATGTTCTGCTTTTTTTTTTTTTTTCAGATATACTGGGCAAAGTCAAAACACCCAGCAATACTTAATGGCATCTGCTTTAGAGGCATCCAAAGATTTATTTATGTACAGAATGAATTGTTTCTTAAGCTGAAGTGCATATTTAAGGCCTGAATAGCTATTTCGAACAAATATCCTGTTTGCCTTTCTGCTTTTCAGTTATTTCTTCTCCTCCCTTTTGAGATATTCCAATAATTAGTTACATTGATCTATTTTCAGTGCTTAAATTCCATACTTCTACTTAGGGAGATTTCTCATTGTGCTTGTTTAAAAGACTTATGGTATCAGATGATCTTTTCCCCATAGAAAGGGTCATTCTAGACTTTTTATCAATTAACAGCTCTTTTTTCTTTTTTTTTTTTTATAAACTCAAACAACAAAAGATTTCAAATGGTGTAACAAATTCAGTCCAAAAGTATCTATACTAGCTCTAATCTTACTATCTTTGGTCTCTCAAATAATAAAGCAGTGGAGCAGAGGCTTACTGCTGTGATACACCTTTCTTCGGTATACAAAGAGTTAACTCAGAGGCCTTTACAATGGCACCTGCAATAAATGTATACCAAGTTCACAGGACATTTTTGAAGCTTTTCTCTGGACCCTCCATCAGTTTGGCTTCTTAGAGTATAAATTTCTCCTGTGAGACTTCCTTAGATTTTCTCCACTCACAACATCTTTCCGCTATGCAGAATGTAACTACTTTGGTTATTTCCACAGGGCTTCATGGAGTGAAGCAGCAAATAACCACCCCATCATGAAGAACTGTGCAATTCACTAGTAGATGCTAGTAGAAATTCTAAAGGGTCTACTACACCTGAAGTGTAGTCCACAAATAAACAATGAGCTGGATGGGTTTTTTTCAGTAAGAAATTTGGAGTAGAAAAAAAAATATCTGAAACTTTCATTTTAAATCCAGACTAAAAGGAAGATGAAGCAACAGTGCAGGAAATTTATTTCTTAACTTTTTCTAGTTTTCCTCTCCTACATAAGATATTTCTTTCCAACCTTTAATGAATAAAACACAAGATAGGGAGTAATTTTAATCAGAGGGGATGTCCATTCCCTAGCAGGGTGAAGCTCACACAGAACATGAAATTCAATTAATCTGATTGCCATGGAAACACAGTGTTGGTGCAAACTCTGTTACAGAGCCCTTTAAACAACCAGAATGATTTTTTGTCAGGTTCTACACACTATACAAGCATTCAATCAAATGGTCAACACCTTCCTCTCACTAGGCAAGGGCATCTGCAACTCTATTCAAATATATTAACCTCTGAGAAAGATGGTGTCTTTCATCCTCTCTTTTACAAGAACAAAGTATGTTGTGTTAATGTAAGAGATTTTCTTTCCTTCAGATTGCTGCAGATAAGTCATTTATTCAGATATCAGCGATGAGCAAAATTAGAGAGGTTTTTTTTTCCCTTGAGACAAGAAATAAACCAGTTGCCTTGACTGAGTTTTAGAGGTGCTAGAAATTCAGTTTCAATCTTCATTCATTAAAAATTCCAGCTTGTTTATTTATGTGTGTACTTATTGAATATACTTCTATAGAGACTGTTATGGTTCAGGATGCCTTGTACCATCCTAGTATGAATTAAAGATCTGTCAACAACTCAGTTTTTCATGGTTATGAAACTCAGTCACTGTAAGTCATACCAGGCTAATGTGTTGGTATAGATTCATTATACTAGATAAAGAATCATTTTTAACAACTATGAATAATCATCACATTGGTAATTCTTCGTTTAAAAGTAGGAAAACAAGTTAATAAATACGTATTTGACAGTTTCATTAGCTTTCTGATCAAACAAATGGTAGAACAAATGCTCTCATTTTATGCGCTCAATGCCTTCCTACCCTAGTGCTCCATACAGTTTAAGTTTTTTATATTTTCAACACAAAATATCTTAAGGGGGCTTGATCTTCAACAAGCCATAGACCTCTCATTTTGAAAAATACCAGCCACTTCTTAAGTGCAAAGACATCATTGGTGTAATAATAAACATTCTGATTTCAAAGCATCAAGCTCTCTTGGGACGGTTTTTAAAACATATTTTAGTCCCCACTGTTCTTGAGAGAAGCTTAAAAATTGTAAGAGACTGTAACTAATGCAACCTTGGTTCCCTGAGCCAAAGCGATGATAGGGCGAAGCAGCTTTGTGAAATATGGACTTCCCTGTACACCTCAGCCAGGCATAAATTTCAAACCACCCACACCAGGAAGAATGGCCGTGAGAAGAAATGAGCAATGTCACTGCCTCCGGCCACCTGCACCAGGGCACTTACTGCTGACAGGTTTCTTGCTGCCACCTCTCTTTTTCTTTAAACTGTAGTAACTGAATGTTGTTTGTGCTTTTGGGGGTGGGGGGGACATGGAATCAGTCTTGTTCATCTCTCGTCACCACAAGTTGCAGTGCCTGCTGCCATAAAGGGACTGTGTATTATTAGCCACAGGGCTGTGTTGCTTTAGTCAAGCCCTGCTTTGCAAGATGATGCCCAAAAGCGGTGAAAAGCAGAGTTATTCTCAGGCTTTCTTGGGAAAAATAGAGCCTCACAGAGGAAACAAAGCAAAGGATGTGTGGTAAGTGGAAAATTAGATTTGCCACTTCCCAAAAAAGTATATCCTTGGGGCTCCAACAAGTCCTGGAATCATGCTCTGAGATCAGGAAATCAGTTGCATGATAAGAAATATTTGGGCAAATAAGGATTTGTATTTATTTTAAATTTCTGTTGCTGCAGCAGATGAAAATTAACTACCTTGGTCAAGGCCAGATTGTGTACAAATATAAAGAAAATTTTAACAGCTCCCTTAAATATATTCACAACTTAACATACTTATAAGCCTTTTTCAACCTATTCAACCTATTTCAACCTTTAAGCATTTCAACCTATTCTTTTTATGTGCTAAAAACCTAAAATCCTCCACACTAATGGAATATTGCCACCTATGCAAATACTCGTGTAAGACTCTGCTTATTAGAGGGTTTGAGATGTACTCTGCATGTGTTTGTTATAATGCATTACTGTCATCATCCCTTTAAATCATCAGGAGGGCTGTCATGATTTTAGATTCCTAGGAGTTCCCACTGCAGGGAGACGTTGACAAGTATCAGACTGAGGCCCACCTACACACCTTCATCTTGTTCCCACTGAAAATGTATATTACAAAATAGTTTTTAATTCCATGATCCTACAGTTTTGTAGCCTGTGGTTTCCTGCTTCACCCTGCACATGAGAGAGGAGACCAAGGAGGTGTCCATATAGGAAGGGCAACGGTAAAACAAGATATGCTAATTTTTGACTGCGTGCTGTGATAAGAAATTAGTCTCATTTTAGCCTTCTTCTATGTGAGTTATTTACAAGTGTTTGTGTAATTGTGCAAAAGGGAGTTTTCCTTTAATTTGAATACACTACCCAACCTGGCAGCATCACATTTTTAGTGAATTCTTGTCATAGATAACCTTCAGTTAAGTAAAGAAATGTTAACTTACATAAACAATTCCAAAGATATTTGAAAGTATCCTAAACAAACACCATACCAGTGAGGGTACAGGTAAGTAGAATGTTTTTATGAGCTTCTACCTGAGATATTGCTGACTTTCCTTTTCTCAGATCAAGATCTAGATTGCCAGTGAGTTTACTCGCTATGGGTTTACTGCTACAAAGCCCCTTCACCACTCTCCATTTCCCCATACAATGTAGATACATGGGAGAACAGCAATGTCCACCGTACATATGCACCAAACTCCAGGCTGAAGACAATTTCAGTATTCTGGGTGCCCAGAATAACTCTTTCAGTTATGAACCTCAACCTATGCAAGTAACATAAACCACTCACCTAGTAATTTCCAGGATTTGTTTTGGGAGAGTTTTTATGCAGTGGTGTCAATCAAATACTGCATATGGAAGTAATAGAGCAGAGACAGTTTAAATGCTACTGTAGAAATGCCCACCATACTGTGAAAGTTGTATTTTCAGGGGTAACTAGTGTTAAAAAATCAAAAAGTCAGCTAGGAAGGTTCCCTCAATTGTTTATACTCTGTTCATAGGTGGCAGTGTCATCTAGTTATGTACTGCCCAGGCTAAATGGTCTTTATTACATGTTACCTCAAATTAACATTTGTCTGGCAAAACTTCCATTTACTCTGATAGGTATTTGATCTCCTAATAAAAGAAATAAAGTTATGCCAGTGTCAAGATTTTCAAATTCTCCTTTTCTGTGTGCTTCAAGAAAACTTTATAGCTTTATTTTATGCAGCATTTTCCAAATGGGGTGTGTTCCACTAATGCATATTTGAGGAGCTTATGCTAAACAGAAGACAACTGAAGATAAGCAGTCATATATGTGCACATCTTGTCACAAATTCAGCAACTCTGTGAGTGCCTCTTACTTTGTAACAGCTAGCATGACACAATTTCTAAACAGAAGGTACTTCTACAATTAACCAGGAATAGCAGCTGAGGCTGAATTAAATTCATTCAATTTTTTTTTTTTTCCTCTCCCAAAAGATATGTGACAAACCACTCCTCATAGAAGTGCAGAGGAGCTTAGAAATCTTTGCAGCAGCACCTAACAGACAGAAGTTTCTCTGACCTGGGGAACTGTCTGAGACAGCAGAGAAAAGCTGACCACTAGTGATGCAGAGAGAGAAGGCAAACACCTTCAGAAGCCAAATTACGAGTGAAAGATACAGCATTGTATCGTAGGTGTACCGCAAAACTGAGTGCTCTTTGGAGTTAAAATAACTGGAGATTTTCCAATGTACTGGTTTTGAAACTTCTCCTTTGGCTCCTATGCATCTCCCTTGATATTCTTCACCTTCTCACCCAGGCTAAAAAAGCTTTCAAATTGAAAACATTGCCTCTAGATATTCAGAAAATCTAAAAATATTGATCTGGCAGAGTAAGTTCAAAGCCTGCTATATTGCAATAAACATCTGGCTTTAGAGAGCCATTTATGCTGTCATTTCTTCTGATATTTGCAAACACTAGCTTTCCCTCTGCAGTGTTGTTTTTTTACAAGCTAGAGCACTGCAGACATTCCAAGTAGGCATGTGCTGAATACTGGAAGGGACTGAGATCTGCTGTGCTGAAGATACCACAACTTAGTATCTAACAAAGTTAGCTGAAGTGGGAATTGCAACTGTCTTCATGCCATGAAGGTAATTTCACATCTTGAGAATAATAAAGAGACTTTTAAAAGCACTGTTTGGAGAGAAAGAGAATAAATGCAGTCATTATTCAGTAACACATCTGTCCACTTAACAAAACCTTCTGTTTCATAGCCTAGTAGAAGATATGGAGCCATAGGATGTTTTCTCTCAGTCCTTTCCAGATTCTGGAAAGATTTTTCTGTACGATCACCGTTATAAAGCTACACTTTTCTACCCCACCTCTGCCTAACAGCTAGTAATAATGGTCTCTGCTCAAGGGAAGATTGAAGGCCAGAAAGGCAATGCTATTAGGGCAGAAAGGGTTACAGCAGTAAGAGATGTAACCAGATGTCTGTCTGCTACAGAGGTATGAAAAATCAGTCAGAATAAAAGAGAGAGAGGGAGAGAGAGAGGTTGAAACACAGAAAGAACTAATTCCAAACTCTTCCCAAAGCCACCCCGAACAACATCTAGTTGTTCATGTCCATCTGCGCAATGCTCGTCCTCCACCAGAGACTTTTCTGCCAATCCTTAGCACCCCATTCCCACCTATTTTCCCCTTCATGTTGCCTGCATTTATCCTACTTACGCCAAACAGTCAGGACTCCTGATGCTCCCCTTCTCTCTATGGATGCTCTGGAGTGAATGATACCTTGCAAGGAGGGACACAACTGTCCATATAGCCTTGGTTGGGCACGCAAGAGGGATCTGCCCTACTTCAGGGTCCATGACCTCCCATGGGCTCTAGAAGCACCTCTCTCAGAGCAGCCTATAGGTGGGGAGGAGGCAGCCCAGGCAGCTCTGCCTTTTGGCAAGCCCAGGCAGCTCTGTCTTTTGGCAAGCCAAGCAGGCTGTCTCTGGTGGTGCCTCAAGCATGCATTTGTAAGCTTGTTGTACATGAACAACACATCTGGTATTGGGCCTTTTGTGTCTCTCTCTTGACTTGTGAGGATAAAGATTAAAGGCAAGGACCTAAGGAGCAGAATTGTCTAGTGTATAGAGAGGGATTTAGAGAGGGCTGACATGGACTGAAATGAAGGCTTACTTTCCCAGAGAGCTGGAAATGCTTTAGAGTTAGGGCGAAGGTTGATATTTTTGAGCTATATGTTTGAGTGATCTGGCATCTTACTGGCACTGGTCAGAGAATGGGTGAGCTCATATTCCATAGTTACATGTAGAGCCATAACTCAGTCCAGCTTAGAAACACATTGAGTCTCAGTGTCAAAAATAAACTGCTAAAAATAAAAAAGTAAGTGGGAACAAGGAGCCTGGGATTCTCCCAGGTTTCTCTTGCAATAGACCAAAGACCCCAGTACCATCTTGCTCACTAGCGTTTGCTCTGTAAATCTCACCTCCCTTTCAGCAGAGTGTTTGGTGCTGGCAGGAGAACTGTGTCATGCCAGACTATGTTCCAGCATGGTGTCTGATGAACTTTCCTGTAAAGTGTGAGCAGTGTTTCAAATTGAGGGTCTAGAAAGCAAATATTCCAGCTTCTGGGCAATCAGCGAGAAGCTGCCATTAGAACATCCTCTCTTCCTTGTTAATGGAGCCATCTACCATAAATGCTTTTCAGCAGAAAATCTGTTACCAGGAAAGAGGGCCCTGCTTTACAGCCTGCTGTGCTAAGCAAAGGTCACTGTGTGGGTCTTGCCATGGGATGGGGGCAGGAGGGTGTGCAACAACCCAAGCTTCCACAGTTTTACTGGACTTCATGCAGGCCAAAGCACCAATTGCTTCTGGCCTCAAATCCTTTTGCTAAACAGGCCTGAGTTTCCATACTAGGCAAGCCAGCAGGTCTGTTTTTAGACTTAAACCAGAATGGAAATTAATATATACACAGCACTGGTAAAGCTGGGGGTTAAAAGCAAGGGCATGTAGAAGCTGAGTTAATCCGTACTTAAAGAACAAATGCACAAATGAAGAAGATATGATGCAAGGATGACTCAGAAGCTGCACTTTGGATTTAGCTGGCATCCATAGGGAGCTTCCCTATTAAAGGGAGCTAAGAATTTGTCATTGCCAAAGGCCTATTACAACGGAAGAGTTGCTTTAGCCCCCAAATGGTGTTTTCTAACAATTCTCTGCCTCCTGATAAAGGAACACCAAAGCTGACTCAGAGAACTCTGAGCTGGTACTCTGCCCAGAGGAATAATATGAATCATCTAAACCATTCTTACAGCTCCCTCTGTCAATTTACTAAAAGCATCATATCTGTAGTTGGATCTGTGGTTTAGAAAATGTGGCCTAAGGCAGGATTTTTTTTGGTGCTATGTCAATACCTTAAAAGATCCAGAATGTGTTTAATAGTAGGTTGATAGGGATTAAAAAATACCACTTGAATTCTCAAAATATAATTCTTGCTTTCTCTGGATAACATCTTACAGAGAGACATGCTTCAAAAAAACATCATTCTAAAGTGATGAAATGTCTGTTTCTTCACTGCCTCTTTTCATGATTCCTTCTTTGACTGAAAGGAGTTGTGCCAATATAAAAAAAAAATTGTTATTTATATTGTGGTAGAGCCAGGGCACCATATAAAGAATCAGTTCTTTACTGTGTGAAGTGCAGTAAATTCACAGGAATGAGTCCCCAGCTCAGGGAACTCAAAGCCTATACCTCTGTACATGACACAACCCAAATAATTATGAAAAGCACAAACAAATGTACAGGAGGCGGATGATGGTGAGCATATATAAACACAAATATTGGCCAGCCAGCCCCTAGAGGCTCGTGAGGCTGGTTGAAGGCTGTAGAAATACTGATATATCACAGAATGCTAATTTTACAGTCACATCAGAGATCATTTTTTAAAAAGTATTAAAAAGTCTTTTGAAAAAGCATAAAAGCATTACTGAGTTGTGCCTCAATACAAAGAAGGCATTCGGGTGTTGTGGGGTTTTTGGCCACTCTAAATTCAGGTGGAATAAAGAATCAATGAATAATTAAAAAATATAGGTGAAAATATTTTCAATGATTTTCTTGAAAGACCTCTTAGCTAGTTGCTGGCCTGATGCTTTCTTTACAAAAGTTTAACTTAGAAGAGATTTAAATGGTTTTACTCATCCAAACTACTTCAACCATCTAAAGTAAATATTTTTGAAGTGTTGATTGGTCAATGCAAACCCACAGTTTTCTGTTGTGTGTTGAGCTTCACGCATCCTTATAAGTGGATTTTCAGTCTATTTTGGAGATTAATGAACATTTATTCTCAGCCAGAAATTAATTAAACCCCATTTCTTAAAAGAATGATAATTCCATCTACTCAAGATCATTTTCCATATTTGTGCCTCTTTTCCAAGATTCCATAAAGTACTAAAAAAAATACACACTCTATCATAGTTATGGGGGGGAAAACCATGTAAGAAACAAGAGAAGTGAGATGTGCTTGTAATTTTTAGAATATTTTGCATCTTAAAACTTCTGGAATTAAGTTTTACACCAAATTTAAAGATAAAAGCCTGTGTATTTTATAATTTATCTTAAGTAATGTGCTACTAGAAAGAGGATTGATTTTTATCCTCAGAGCATTTTGTGAAGTAATTCTCATTCTGTCATCTTGTTTATCTTAAAAAAGAAAAGATCCTGGAAAACGTCTCTCCAGAGTCCTCAAACTTCTTTTGTTAGCGTAACACAAAGCAATTTCCTGCGTGAAATAAGCTACATAGGCAAAGGGAACTGTTTGCTATAGCAGCTGAATCTAGAGTTTCTTCCATGAGAAACCTCTTGGTGAGAGATGTGATTCTCCACCATTAGCTACTCAGCTCTTATTTAATATTGTTATTTAAGACATTTCTTCAGATGATACCACACCAAAGAGCAATAACAACAGCAAAGGAGCAAAGGATTAAACCTAGTTAGTGGTTTGCTCCAGATGACTGTCTGGATCAGAGCAAAACAGATTGCTGAGGTGTGTCTTCTGCTGAGGCTCACAGTCTTGGTTTGGCATGTTTACGACTGTGCCGTCTAGTTGTATTTTGTGAAAGCTGATTAATATAACGAGAGCTTACAGATATATCACCTAATAAACCAATCCACAGCAGTACTCTGAACTTTTTGTAAAAAATGTCATTGCTGCATTATTCATTTTATTGACCAGTGCCCCCAGGTAATTAATCAATCTCAGCTGCAAAATAAAAAGTATTGGGTTTTTTTGTATAGCTAGAAGACTCAGCTGAGGGAAGATGGGAGGAGATGGGATGAAAGCTAAACTGAAACTCCTCAAAGGCATTTTATTTTTCAAATGGTTCTTTTCATTAAAGTACGAGCAAAATGATTTCCCACCAAAAAAACCCAAACCAACAAACAATAACCCAAACCCAACTATTTTGAAGTAGGAAAAATATCTAATGTTAAAAGTAAACTTATGCTTGATACTGCTAGTCTGACATGTAGTATGACATTATAATAGGTAAAATACTCCAGTTCTTCTTTTATTTTTTAATTATTTCAGGGAAGCATTCTACCAGCATTAACAGAATGGCTCTTCTGAACTGACAGAAAATGATTTAAAAAGATGAAAAAACAGTTTTTAATGTGAATTCTTTTAGGAATCCCTGTTAGAGAAATAGTTTCTGCTCTAGAAAATTCACATAAATTGTTGAAATTGATAAAGAAGGATTAACCTCATGTTAAAGATTATTTTTGCTGTCACAGGTACTAGTCTAAAGATACACAGATAAAATAACCTGAAGGCAGTACAAGACAGTCTCAGTTTTACTTACTGAAGCTACCTTGGCAAGGAAAACCCTGGAGGAGACAAAACTGTTGAGTTTGGGTGGCTACAGTTATGGCAACTGAGTCAAATCTTTTATAAATTTGTAGCCATAATTTCTGAAAGGACCCCAGGAGCCTGACCAGTCACCCAAGACTTTCTCCATAATCCACACTCAGGAACAGGGCGTATTAGGCACAGTCCATGTGACCAGCTTTCAGTGTTTTCATTAAAACGAGCTGCATGTTGGAAGAGTCTGTCTCTCTCCAGGGACAGAAGAAAGAGCATAGGATGGCCACGATGGATAGGTTATCTTTGCTGCCCAGATGAATCTCACCAGGACTATCCAGCCCAAACCCACACATTCCCCCAAGAGAGACCAAAGGCAAACTCCTGGGAGCATTTGATTTAGTTTGGAGCATCTCCATTGCTAGAGGGGACAGACACAGTGCTCTGATGTGCTATGGGAAGCAATAAAAGTTTCAGTACTTCAGCAGGGACCTTCAAAACACGTAGCAGTTCTAGGCATGCCCTATATCCAATTAATCTACAGATGCTATAGACTTGGGATTAGTCTATCAAAGTTGTTAATAGGATATTTACTTTAAAAAAAAATAAGCACAAAAAAAGAAGTACACAGAGATATTGGCAAAAAGAACCACTGCCTTATTAATTATTTTCTTGCACTTCTGGTGGAGTATATATGTTGACTCTGAACAATGTTTAGGAAACCTGCCGCACCAATGTAGACTGTCTAAAATAATAACTTGCTTATTGATGCCCCATAAATACAACATAAATCTCACATTAAACTTTTATCTGAGTAGCTTTTTCATTAGTAGATAACTGATTGGAAATGAGTGAAAACAAAGTTACTCAGCTTGCAAAGGGGCAGGTCAATGTCCCAGAAGGCTCCATGTGTCCCAGTATTTTGCAGAGTTGGAGGTACTAGCTGAAATTGGTCTATCTCCTGCACAGACTTATTCAAAAACTTAAAACCAAACCATTGCAAATTAGAGGAGTTACACCATTTTTTTTTGTAAAGGGAACCTATGTTCATGGTTCCCATGATATACTCAGCTTCCAGATTAGATCTTTTATTTTTCCCCTATTACATAAACATGAAAAGGGTGAATGAGGTGGAATGCCTATTTATGCCAGTACCATATTACTACTTTCAATGTCACAGAAACCTTAGTTTCCACCTGCCAGAAGTTCATCAGAATTGCACAATATTTGCTGTGTTCTTCTGCAGCACCAGACCATAGAGGGAGTCATGCCATTTTCCAAGACCTACAATACTATGTACATAAACCTTCAAGGCACTTAATGAAAAAAAAAATAGTTACATATTTCTAACTGTTAGCTTTTAAACAGTGCCTCTATTTTTAATTCCCAAAAGATCAGCTAAATTATTACATATACAGAGTAGCCTTCTGCTGAGAGAAATACACTTCAGTTTCAGCCCATGACCTCATTTTTTACCTTTTTTGCTATAGATTCAGACCTAGTTCTGTGTTCACCCTCTTAGGGACTCGTACACTGTAATTAAATACTATCTCACCTGCTCCTTTTTCACGGCCCAACATGTTAAGGTCTTGAAGCCATTTCTTCAGAAGACATATTCTCCTGTCTCCTAAATTAGCCTTGTTCCCTGGAACCCTTCCAAACCTTCCTTAGGGAATGCACCAAATTACAAACCTCTTGAAAGATTTAGAGGTCCAGCGGGGATGCACATGGTGCAATAACGGGGAGACTGGCTTTAAAGGATATGGCTGGGCAGGTTAAAGTCATTGGAAGTTCAATCTGTGGAAAGATTAGAGTATCAAGGCTTAACAGTCTGAATGCAGTATGTGAGCTAAAGACATTACCAGGTACTCAGGCAGTGTCTGCTCAAACCCTAAATCTAGTGCTGACTTTCACTGGTCCGTGTGCATTTTAGTACCTAGTGTCAATGGTTATGGCTATGGGAGTAATTGCAGTTTGCTCTAAGTGGTGCATAGCTGGAAGGAAACACCTGAGCGTGTATAAGATGCTGCAGGGAAGAAGGACAGCAAGGGTCCCTGCCCCTGAGGCTGAGGGGAGGCAGCAAGGTAGGAGCAGCTCTGGAAACTGTAGGATTCCCACCCTGCCCAGAGCTGGGGCCAGGAGACTGCCTGGAGCCACCAAACCTTGTCCTCCAAAACTCCTGGCAGGGAAGAGACAGGCACCAGAGCTGCGGCACCAGCACCCCCACTTCCTCACCCCAGCCATGCTGGGGAAGCGTGGAAGGCCCTGCTCCCTTGGCCAGCTGCAGGAGGCTGGACTGCTGCCCATCCCAGCTGGCAGGCACCGAGCTGCAGGTCTGAGCCTCCAGAGCTAGCGTAAAACAGTTACGGAGGATGCCAAAATGGAACGAAAACACCACATAAATAAACCATAAGTGTAATTTGCCCCTGAAAGTGAAAGAAATGTTCTGTTTTGCCATGCCCGGTTGTTCAGTGATTGTAGCAGGTGTCGAGACACTCACTACGATGTACTGGATTCTTCTGAGTAGTCTCTTACTAATAGCTGTGAAACAACTTATAAATGATGCTTCTCATATTCAACACCTGATAATGTCAGCTTCACTACATGGATACACCCGTTTCTTTAAGTCTTTCAGATACCTGGAGAATGTCTGCCTAAAAAGCAAAACAGTTTTTGTGCTATTTGTTAGAAGACTTTGAGCTTCATTTTCCACAGAAAATAGGATTGTCCTTTCTGTGTCATGGGATAGACCTAATCCAAACAGGATTAAATAAAAAATTAAAAACATTAAATAAAAATAAGGGTAGGAAAATAGATTGCAGAATTTACCGATTTATCCCATGTAAATGAGTCTAATAGTTATTTTTAAAAAAAGCACTACTGAAAATCTTTCAGGAAGTTCTGAAACATATGATTGCCTTTCCTGCAGGAGGTGGCCTCCTGGGGCTAGACAGAACAGTTCTAAGAACTGTGGAGCTCTGTGAGTGTTACATATCAAGAGCAGGACTGTTCCTTAAAATCCTCCAGTGCATATTCTGCTAGGGATCCCTATAAAATATGTGTCAAATCTCATCCTTTGTGTATCAATCATACCCCTTTATAAAAGACCCTGGCCATAGATCAGCTAGTCTTGTTTAGTCTTTATCTGACAAGTATATGCTCAAACTCCCAGCATCACTCCATCTTTCTACCTTTTATGCTGCTTTCTGTGGTTTTTATTCTGTCTCCTTCCTTTATATTACAGGTGGCATGAAGACATACAGTGTAAGTCACTGCTAGGATAATATTTCCTTCAAGAACACACACTGAAGTGCTGTTCAGTTACGTGTGGCTCTTATAGTTGGCAACCAGCTAACAAATGATTTTTAAAATGTGAAGGGAACAAGTGCAAGTAATGAAACAAAGTCCAGTTAGTGGGACCAATGTCAAAGGGTTAATGTCTTTGCAAGCTATTAAAATGTGCATGATACTAGAACTAGGTTTATTTGCATGTTTTAGACAAAGTGGGTGAGAACTGCTGAAACTTGCTGCATGAGTGGCAGCCATCACTGGTTTCTTGCCTTGCAGCACGACCACAGACAACTGACTCTGCAAATCTCTTGTGAGTACTGGACCTTGTCTGAAGAAGCTTGCAATTTAAATGTGTTAAACAAGAGAATATAGGAATAACAGAAAACGCAGAAGTCTGGCAGCAGGTATGTGATAAACTCAGCACCTGCATAGATCCAGATCCTGTTCCTGTTTAGTTTCATTCAAGGACTCAAAGTCTTAGCTTATTCTCACAACAGTACAAGCAGAGAAATGCCAAATTAATGTAGCCAAAGTCATTATTGCTATATCTAAAAGGTGATAAAATCCAACTGAATATTTTTTTCATTATTTAAATGAGTTTTAAACAGGCCTGGAATAGGCTCTTCAAGGCTACCTAGCAAGTGGGTGGCAAATCCAGGGGTACAGTTTAGGAAGCCCAGAATCAGTTACAGCCCACAGTGCTGGTGAATCGGTCTCACTGCCACCTTCTTAACTTAGCCCTCTGCAGCTCTCTGCAACTTAAATGCAGGATTCAAAAGGAGAGCACAATGATTCTCCTCAGTAGAAGGTCTCATTCTCCTCTGATTTTCTAAAACTACATTTTCATTTTTATTTGTTAAAAGACTTGATGTTGAAATCATTCGTTTTAACAGACAAGAAAATGTGTTCTGTTACAAGATTCCTACAGTGTATGTATGGCCTGGTTAAATAACCTTTTTCCCATCTTCCCTGTAATCAGAGGATTTGAATTCTAATGTGAAACGTTCATGCTAGAACCTGATTATATCCCAGAGCTACAATTCTGAGTGGCATCAGTCCATGGTATCTGATGGTATTTGCCAAAAACATGTCAGAACTCCCCTATAGTTCAAATCACCCCATAAATTCTACACTTACACAACATCAGTGACCTCATACTCTAAGCATGCCTTAATGATCAAGCAAGTGGAAACGTTCAGTAAATACATTGAATGTTTGACATTGTTATCAGTGGGTGTTCCCTGGGTCTCTTGTGAAACAATCCCAAGATTAATGCAAGGCCAAGAAGTGTCAGCCAAGTGAAACCCTTAAAAGTTACTCAAGAAATTGAAATAGACAACAGCGTTTTTCTGTTCTAAAATTCAACAGAATATTTTTTAGAGAAGTATTGGCAAAAAAATCCCCAATGTAATTTTTGAACGGTGAGTTATTTGCATTGCTTTGACTGATTTTCCTTTAAGTCATTGCTACTGACATTATGAAGCTGGGGGAAGCATACCAGCCTCAAGAGCGATTCTGAGAAAGGAAGCATTTAAAAGTCTACAAAATCTTTGATAAAGTCCATTATAAAAATGACGCTTAATATAGACAACTACTTCAGCCTTTCAATCTCTCTAAATGTGGCCTTTGAAATATTCTCAATGAAAAGGTTGATTCCTAAAAGCAGAGCACAAAGGACTTGGCTACTTCTACCAATTTCCACGTTAGGAGAAGGCATTGACATGCTATGGCAAGTTAACCAAGGGAGAAAGAAGGAAAATCAAAAATAAAACCAGATTTTAAAATTATTTTATTTCTCTGTTCTTCACTTTAGAAACTATGCTGTATTTATGCATACATGGGTGCTTTCCAACACTCAGCATCAAGTGACATCTTACATCAGACCTATGGGGCAGCCTCTTAAGTCTCTGCTGGAAGTGGGGTCTATCCACATGGATTTAATGGCTTGGGCAGCACATGAAAGAAATGTTTATCAACTTTGTGTAACAACCACCATGCTTAGCATTGCCTTTCTTTTGTAGTCTTGTTAGGAATGAAACCCAGATCCTGTAAATATTATAGACACCTGATTAGGTACCTGATTAGCCTGCTGAAGGGAATAGGACAACACAAACGCTTTCGGTACATGTACAAAGGATATACAGGGCAAAGGCCAAGTTTGGAAACTTCATGTTAATATATCTTGTATCAATGCAGAGTCATAAAGGAGATACTAAAAAAACACCCCAAAAGTCCCATAGTGAAACCTATCAACAGTAATAAGTGCAAAACTGATTTCCTGAACTGCTGCCTGGCACGTGGTCAAAAGCATTGCCTGGTTACCTCTGCAATGAAGTGATTTCCATCAAATAATTCACATTCATGAACTAAAGAACATAAATGGAACACTGCAAATGACAGATTTGCGATGGCCTGAGCTGAAAGGAACTTACTGCCTAGGATTACAGGTACCTGTACGACCCTACAAATTGGTTATAATCCTGTTCAAGGTGGTGGTAAAAATGATGGATTACAATCATGTTTGTGTGCTACGTTACTGAGTAATGAGCTGCACTGTACTACATGTTTTGCCTCCAGGAACATCTACTTGTGTCATTCTTTTCAGTCATCTTTTTTGCAGCAGAACATCATAGTTTGATAGCCAACATCTTCGGTTTCAGGGGTGAAGCATTGTGCCAAATGTTTAGTCTAAATTGCTGTATGTAAAATGAAATATTTACAACAATGTGGTCCAAGGATTCTACAGACAAAAAAATAAAATAAATAAATCAGGCATGATCATTCATTAGCAGAAGTTTCCCATTTTCCCTCCTTATCTCTGAATTCAAAACCTCATTCTGTCAATGAGCACGTGGGAGAGGAAAAGCAGTGCAATACTCCTCCCAACAGCATCTGTGTTCTCAGCTCTTTCACACCTCTTGTGTGGTCTTAAACTAATCTGGTGGCCTGACTAGCAACAGTGTCCAAATGCCTATCGAAATAGAAAATGTAAAGGGATGTACCAAGCACCTAAACTAATTAAGATTGCCTTTCGTGCTTGTATGCTTCAGGCACGAACTTACAGACCCTGGTGGTGAAGGAAAGCTTTAAGGACTTAGGAAAAGAGCTGAGCCTGGATGGAGAAATGAGTGGGATGATGCCCTGGATCCCACGACACTGAAGAGGCATTATGAGCATCCTGATGCAGCTCTTTGGCCCAAGGTAATTTCTTTATTCCTCATCAAAGATAATGCTTATTTTCATCTTAATCACAGGGGTTTTTTCAACTTAGGGACTTCATATTAATAGCACCTTACTGGAATAAGTGATACCAGCTGTTACGTGATGGATAATAGCTCAGTAATGATTTTTAATGTGGGTAAAAGGCTATATTACAATAAACAGAAAATACGCTTATCCTATTACAGCTAATGCCAAGGATAAAATCCTCTGTGTGCACACAAACCAGATGCTGACAGGCCCAGCTGCAGGCCCCATTTTACCAGTTCATCCCACTCGTCCTCAGTGAGTAATTGCATCTTGTCTTGTTTCTAATCTAATTCCATCCATTATCCAAGATGGATAATTTTCAGGGATACAATACAGGGGTGGGAACATCTGCAAAGAATAAATACTGTGCAAATCTGCTTTCTGATATATGCAGCCCATGTCTCCTCTGCCTACATTTCTTCCATCTGAGTAGGTCTGCATGTGCAGAGAGGAGGAAAATGAGAGGCACAAGCCACTAGCTGAATATCCAGTGTTTATGCATCCCACATGGCAAAAATGAGTGTGTAGTCTGCTATTGGTGACGGCATGCTAAGACCGCTGCCTATAGCACGAACTCATTACCTGCACTCTTTGCCTGCCCATCCCTCTGTTTCTTGCCTTGTGTTAGATGGGAGGCTTATTCAGGCAGCCATCACCTTTTTCTTGTGTGCCTGTGTGGCATCCAAAACAGGGGAGCCACACTTCAGAAAGGGTGTGCCAAAAGGTAGCACAAATTAAAATGCCTCTGTGTAAAAAGGACATGTATTAGATTATGGTCTGCATGGTATAAAGCAGCGTAGAATGATCAAATTGCCAACTTCTGGAGGGGAAGAGGTCTCTTCAGCACTCTTCTCTCCCCATTTTTGTCCCTGGAAAGCCATCTGGGGACACAAGGATGTCTTAGAAGCTTCTCAGTAAGTGCCCTCCATCACAGTGTCTCGAAATTCAACCCCGTATTTTAACTGGGCAGTAGCTTCATTTGGAAGTGAACCTGAAGGAGCAAAAGGTAAGATAATTCCTTGTCTCCAAGAGAAGAGCAAAATTAAAAAGCAAGGAGTCCTCTTTTCCAAAGGCGTAAATCAGCCTTTTAAACTCACAGCCCCAAGGGAACTGCTTATGCTATCCATAAAATCAGGTTGTTTATGAAATTGGATGTTTGTTTAATTCATTGGTGTTGATGTGCCTGGCTCATCATAAATCATAGTATGTAAATCACCCAACTACATAAATTTCAACATGTTCAGACTTCAGACTGATTTTCACATAGAAGACATTAGAGAATTCCTGGTTTAGTCATTAGCACAGAGTGAAAAATTTGCCACCTGCTTCCAGTCTTCCACCAGTGGCCTCAAACCCTGCAAGCTGAAGATGAGTTCAGGGCCCAGAGCTGCACTCCAGGTGCAAGCCTGGGTGCCAGTATGGACCCTACTGCCCTCTCCCCAGCTGGTGGGGAATAAGCTCTAAACCATGGCCATGTTTGTGCTTGTGACTTAAGTCCACTTTACAGTTTGGGTCCCTCAGGAGACCCATTTGGGCATTTAGGACCCTCCATGCTGATTTCTGAATCACAGAGGGGCTCCGATGTCCAGTGGTGCCAAGGGCACTGAGCAGATGCACATCTTGTGCTTCAAGGAGGATCACATGGACATGAGGAAATTTATGACAGCCTCAGCTAATAGATGGTCTGAGCCGGTCTCTATAAGTTTGCAGCTCAAGTCCAGCCTCCGAGCCCATGTCAGGTGCCAAAGCAGACAGCGGAGTGCATTTTTGCCACAGAGTTTATCATGCCAGTGTATGCATTTTAAGGCTGTCAAAGCCAGGACGCTGTTAAGTTCATTCATCTCACACAAGGCAGCAGCATGATGGAGCATAAAAACATACCAGTGACACAAAAGCAGACTGAAGTTAATTTAAAAACAAAGCTAAACATCTGCTCCAAGAACCAGCTCTATAATGCCTAGATAGGAGCACTAAAATTTGAAACATTACAGGGTGTTTAACCAGTACTACACCAGCTGTTAGACATTTTTGGCAGTGGTGCAGATATTATCTGGCAAGTTCTTGTGAGCAGCTGAGAAGAACGAAGAGTGACAGCTATAAGGAACAGAAAATGCCAACCATATGGCATGAATATTATGCTAATGTTTCAGGTGTCAAGCAGTAGTCTCTCGTGTTTAATTTGAGTGCGGAAAATTTATATGGATGTTAATGGTTACGCAATGTTATACACAATTACATTTCCATTTCCATATTGTTACAACTATAATTTTGCCATTTAACAGTAATAGATACCGCACTAAATTCGTCTGCTTAGGAGCAGTGTTGTTATCTTTATGGCTTTAATAACACCTTTCCACATCACAGGCGTAATATTTATTCCTACAAACACTGCCACTACAGTCAGTGAATCCGCTCGTGACCCAGTCTGCAAGACGTTGCTGGCTAGCGCTGCAGCCTGAGGTTGTTTGGTAAATGCTGACAGCCCACGAGAAGTGCAGCAGCCAAACTGTTTACAGGTACGTCTCCGTAAAAATCAGTTATGCTGATTTGATCCCCAAACCTCTCCAGTCCCTGCCCTGACCTCATGGCAGACAGGGTGTTTGAGTTTCAGGGACTGAAGGTGAGCTCCACAAGCGGCTCAGCTCCGCCAGGTTTCCCAAAGGGACCTGATGCTAAGCTGTTTCACAGACCACGTGCCACATCAGAACTGGATTTTCTCCTTGAGAAGTGGAAATGGCAAAGCCTGGTGGCATAAAAGTCTTTGTCCTACTTGCTCTGTGTCTTGCACTTGAAGATCACCCTCATAACCCTGATGACAAAGGGCCAGAAAAAACAGCCCGAAGTGCTGGGATCATCAATAGCTGGCTCACATAGGCAAGGCATATAAATGTATGTTTGGTGAGTGCAGACTTGTGTGATGGTTCATTTTGGGTTGATGCTGCCTCTCCATCAATGCACAGAGCAGGATATAACACATGACATCTGCGCTGAGGCATGGGGTGGTGGTTGGGCTTCCTGTGAGCAAGAGCAGCACCACCCCTTGTGTACGTTTTACAGAGGAAATAAAAACCAAAAGGATGGGGATGAATCAAACAGCAGCAAAGGTCCTACTAGGGATGAGAAACCAGGCACTGGTAGACCGCTTTGTCAGGAGAATGGGCCTTATGCAGAGATTGCTTACGATGATGTTAGTTGCATCTATGAAAAAGAATTAAGTGGTAAAAAAAAATCTCCTTTTAAACACACTTGTGGGGAAAGCCTCCACTCCTCATGGCATTATGTGGTGACAGTATCATGCAGACGTAATCAGCATAGGCCAAACTGTTATGAAGAGAGAAGAGTCACGCAAACACACAGAGTGACTGCTGGAGCACATACGGGAAAGATGCAGCTGGGACTGGGAAGTCTGGACAATTCTGAGCTCTGAGAGGAAAAGAGGATTTCCTATGTCTTGCAAACACTCCTGGATGTATTTGTGACTCAGATCTTTGAAATACAAAGAAGACTGAGTAGATAGAAAATGTCTGTCTGGCCCCACCTGCCACAATTGCAGTGTTAATATTAAGCTGATGGAGGATATATTTGTTTCAGCAGGAGTAAGCACTTTCTGTCATGAAAGTACAAAAAGATAGTTCAGATGTTGCATGACAGGATGAATATCTGCCTGGAGATAAAAGTTGAGTCACTCTCTGGTGAGCTGCCCATTACAGAAGCTTGCTGAAGGGCAGGTGTCCCCCCTGCATGGGTCTGACAGTGGCCTTGCTGGCATTATAAAGTTTCCATTGTCCTTAAATGCAGCTCACACTTCCCATATTCTTTGGGAGCAGCATCTTCTGCTTCTCCTAGCAGGCCTTGGGGTCTAGCCAGCATTGGAGAGTCTCTTGTAAGCCCTTACAGCACACTAGGGCCCCTCAATTTACTACCTACCTGTCACCCTAATATCATCTCAGCTTGTCTGCCTACTCTTGACTGCTGTTCTGGTACTATCAGTAGTGTGAGGCAGAGCAGTTCTCAGTATTTTTATTTCCCTGTTTTTCTAAAGGGCATATCCAAGTGTTTTCATAAGTGCAGTCTGACTTCTTCCTCTTTGAAAATCTTTGGGCCAAGTCTACATCTCATTTTTCTTTCCTATGTGGAGTCTGGCATTTCAGAAGAGTTAGCTCACAATGTTTTCAAAGCAATATTCAATGGATAATTCATATTAACACAGGACCAATACTAGTTCACACATCCAGCTTTCACATTAAGCTCTGGAAACTACATTTTTATATGTAGAGAACATAATGCCAAGCTCAATAACGATTAGAAAAGGAGGGAAAACATTATCCTGCAGTTATACCCTAAATTCTGCAAAGGCAAAGCAAGGATAGTGGTTAGGCATAGCCAGATGTGAGATCTAAGCTCCTAAAAGTGGAGGTAGGATGCAGCTGTCCAACAGTATGTCTCTGTGCGCTCAGTTTAGTACATTCTCAGTGTTGCTGTGGCGAGGCCTCAGTTTGGAGTTGATAACCAACAACTTTGCTGGTAGCAATGCCTGTCAGCTCAGTGGTGAAAAAAACAATGGAAAGAAGATAATTTTGGAAGTGGAGCGGAAGCAGTGATCTGCATGGGCACCAGTGCACCTGCAGCTCCCATGTGGAGGAGGCAGAGATGTGCTTCCTGGCACACTGTGCCTGATTTCAGGCCATGAGCAGGAGCATGGCAAGGCAGGAACATGCCATCCACTGCACAGCCCCTGGTGAGGAGGACGTGAAGGAGCAGCAGATGGTGGAGCCCAGTATGGACGTGAGCAGGAAGGAGCCAGGGGATGCAAGCACTGCTGCTCCCTGCCCTGGTACTTATCCTTGGGTTGCCTTGGGGAATGCATTTCACATCTCTGGGTTTCTGTTCCTCCTCCCATCTTTTCAGAGCAGGACTGTCTCCTAATACATGTTTATACAGTGACTAGCATGATGAGGCCGTGATCTTGCTTGAGGCCTCTAGGCATGACTGTAATACAAACGATAAATCATCATCATAAAACAGGACTGCACAGATCCATAGCTTCTGTCATAACTTACTCTAAAGTATCAGCAGCTCACAGACACATGGCAAGGTCAGGGAGACCATGAAGGGCCAGAAGAAGTGAATCCATGCAGGAAAAAGGAGATGCTGAATGGCTTTGAAATATTTATAATATCTGTCAGTATTATACCCATGTCAGTTCACAGCTGATTTCCTTTATCGCTGTCACCTCCTGACAGCAGCAATGTGGCCAGGAAAATGAATGAGCCACATATCACAGGAGAAGGTGATGGCAGTCACCATGGTGCAGCCTGCAAGAAAATGTGCACGTACGGTTGGCAGGTGCTTCCCTGCCACGGCTTTTGTGCTGCAGTCCCCCAGGCTGCACTGAGAGCACCGTACAGGAAACCAAGCTTCAGCAAAATCATTTCTTTATCCTTTGAAGGAGGTCTACAGGCTCTACTACAGATAGAGGTGTACCTCTTCTCATTTTCTCCTCTGTCCCACAGAAGAAAGCTGTGGGGGTATCTCGTGCAGGGGATTTCAGCAGCTCTGGAGACTCTTCCTCTCGCTTGTGAGCCAGCTCAGATGTACACAGGGCATCACTGGCCAGGGAGCTGCCTCCCCAGCAGGTGTTGCCAGGCAGCCTCCGGGAACATGGCTAAATTCCCCGATGGACCCATCGTTGCTCAACTTGACGCCAGGCAACAACATGCTTTGCAAAAGCTGTCATCACACTCTAGGGTTACACATTTTTTCAGTGTCCCCTAACCTGCAGAGGCAAGGAGCTTAAGAGACCAGGAGCGTAACAGGAAAGAGTTCGCTGTAGGAATGTAAGGAGCTGATGGTACAAAACCCAGCAGTTATGCCCATTCAAAGCAATTCAAGTAAGCATACAAATATCTTTAAATCATCATATCTGGCAAGAAGCCAAACTGTGTGTACAGCCAACGTGTGATGCTTTGAGAAAATGTAGCTTTGGTGAGGTGAGTATCAGATTAAACAGCAGTACTAGGGAAGGTTCAAACTGTATTTAATGGAAAAATATTTTGTTCTTGAAGAAGTGAAGGATTTACACTATTCCTCCATGTAGCTTTGCCTCTTCCAGGTAACAATAACCAATCTCCTCCTTATTTCTGAGATTAGAAGCTTCAAAATATTTTTGAATGTTTCAAAAGAAATTTAGTCTTTAAAGTCTTCCCTGATGCAGGCCACTGAAGGCTAGCCCGTCATGGTTTTTGATGGCTTATACAACAGGGAATACCATTTTATTCCCAGTTATGACTGTATAGTCAGGAGCTTCTTTAGCGATTCCTGTTTGCCAGGTGACATCATTTGTTAAGCAGATGATTACAATAAGAAGGATTTTTCCAGGGTTCATCTTCTAAAAATTTTTCATTTGGTATTGAGTACTTAAATGAAAGCAGGTTAGTATTCAATGATATTGCCAAAATCATGCAGGCTCTTGAAAGAAAGCAAGCAGTCCTAGAATTCAGATCCTGGTGTATCAGCAACACTGGAATAAATCCTCTTATGCCATCTTTGTGAAGTAAATCTCCACAATTAGGATGAGAATTGGGCCAAATAGCTTTGGCAGAGCTAACAGCATAAACCAGATGAATACAGAGAATTAGAACGACGGAGCAGGAAGGAGAAAAGCGGGGAGGGCTGAGAAGTGATATCAAATAAAGGAGATGTGAAACAAAATGTGCTCAAACCTGGGTGAGAATGTGCTTTGGGATAAATGAAGCAGACAACATGGCAAGAGGCAGTTTTCCTTGGAGAGCTACCTGTTAGTGAAGATGAATTTGAATTCAGAGACTATGCCATAGTCAGTATGACAATACATGCATTAGGCACTGAGAAAGGCCAGCATAGAAAAAGATCCATAGAAAAAAAAAGGGGGGGAGAAATAATGTTCAATCCACTGGAAGTCCAGATAGAAAGCAGAAGTTTTGAGAATGTGCAAGTACCAGACTTGGGAAGGCTCGACACTACCTGAAGGCAAAAGGCACATCAGTCTTCCTAAAGAAAGTAATTAAAATATTCTGGACTGCCCTTCAGTATGCTGTAAGTGGGCTTAACACACTAAACGTTAGATTCAATGCCACTAAAATGTTGCTTCCACATTCTTGTCCTAAAACATCCTTTATATTTTACTGCTGCTGTGATGATGCAACAGCCCACGAAGCATTACCAAAAGTGTCCTCTCTCCTGGCTGACTATGCTTGTGTCTTGCTCTATGAAGGCCAGATCCTGGTAATGTCAGGCCACCATCCCATCCTCATTCAAACACCCTCTGAACTACCTCACTTAAATTGATACAAACCAAAGCTCTTTAAATCCTGGTTTCAGAAGATCAACTTGTCATCTGTTCTCATACTCCCCACAGACAGACCTGTGGTCCTCCCTGTAAGGTCCACCCCTTTGAGCTCACCTTTTCTATAAAATTTTACAGTTTATGAGACAGGATTCCTCACTTTGCCCAGCCAACAGCACCAGATTCAACTTCTAGTCTACCACCTGCATCTCTTGCTTTCCTTTCCCTCATACTTAAAGTTAACCTCGTAAACTTTAAACATAGTGTTTTATATAGTTAAAAACTATATATATAGTTAACTTTTATTTTTTAGCATACCTAACTGCTCCTGTTGTTGTGCCCTGCAGCTGATGCTTATCTGACAGTGGTTAGGTGAATGTGGACTTCTACTGTTTCTACTTCTCTTTTCTGCTTCTACCCATTGCTTTTTTTTTTTATTGCCATCTCATCTCCCCAACCCTCAGTGCAGGTATGTTTGGAGCAAGGTGGGGCTGTGAAGCCATCTGACTGTCAATGCAGTCACTGTATGGTGAAGAAAAGTTCTACCATAGAAAGCCTTTACTACAGGCAGGGCTAGGGACTCTTTGCTCTCATTACTATCATCTGCAGGAAGGCTAGGAGACATCTGTTGAATCTGTGTAATAGCCCTGACTTCCATTTGCCCTTTGTCTTTCCAGCTGTAGAGACCCACCCTGATCTCTCATTAACAACATAAAAATAAAAACACCATTTTGTTTTCCCACCTCCAGGCAGCTGCAGAACCTGCCCTGACCAGCTGTAAGCCAAATCTCTTGTCCCTGGAGTTCTAACTCTCAGGAAACTCAGTAAACTGTCTTGGTCTGCAATCTGTGAAAAGCAGCATTTTCCCTTGTACTCTGTGCCTTTCAGCTAGCTTAATGTGGGATCAGCAACGGGGGAGATGATATGAGCTGAACTCATGGCAAAGGAATGCAACAGAGAGAATGGTGGTGGCAGAGGAGAAAAACAGATACTAGGTGATTTCATTCATCAGCTGTATAATTCAGTATTTTAAATGAAGACTAACATTAGTTACCCTCCCTGTTCTGAATCCCAGTGTTTCTTTACCGTGCTGGCCTACAAGGTTTGGGCTCCTCAGAAGGCTTTTCTTGGCTGTCTCAGCCCTACAGGCTGTTGACACTGACTCAGCCCTAGCGCTGTTAGCCAAATAACATAGTTAGCCAAGGCTGGCTTCCTTGACTAACCTGGCCAGGGACATGTTGCGTGCAGAAAAGAAGTGATGTGGGATTTACTTATGGGTGCAGCTCTACCAGGAGGATCAAGCACATGGTCTCTAACATTTTTTGCATGCTTTCTAACCCTGCCAAACTTCTGGAGACTTTCCCGTTGCAGCTCTGTTTCATTAGTGTCTCCTGGAGGAAAGACATGAAGATGGACACAGCATGGAGAATAATACTCTCCCAGGTCACAGACACATTGCCTGACGCTGTCTCCATCAGGCAACCTCATGGAGAAAGGGGGAGAAGGACTGGGATTTAATCACTCCCATTTACATCAGATCTGCATTTCCACTGGCAGGTGTGGCTTTATTTCCATCATTTTCTTGGCAGTATGGAGGTTCATCATCAGAAAGGATTGCTGGCCAGATCATGCACACGTGCTGCTGCTCTAGAGGCACATCACCATCACTGCCTCTGATGAGGTTGAGGCAGAATCCCCATCAGCCACCACACACATGAGGACGTGACCTTAAAATCACAACTTTTAAAATATTTTTGAGGAACACAGATTGCTGACACAGGCTTTGAGATAATGTAAATCCTAGGCAAGGATGAAAACTCTGTGAACCTAGCTTCAAAGACAAATTTAGTTTGCCCATATCTTAAATCTGGGGATTGATTAAAAGAAGAAGAGTTTCAGTGACTAATTTCTACAGGGTCTGAAATATAACAGGTTATTAAACACACAACCCAACAGCTGCAGAATCTGACAGAGACATTGTTCTCCCTGTGCATTTGGTAATAGAGTATTTTGGATGATTAAATAGCTAATAAAGTCAGAGTCTTTGCTAAGTAGATGGATACCAGCAATATTGCAAAGGTAATTATAGATTTCTATCAAAAAATTCTTGACTCAAAATATTTATTCTCAGTCTGAAGCTAATATGCAGGTCTCGGTTAAAGAGAAAATATTTTAGTCACTATTAAAAGGTTTCCAATTTGCTCTACCACAGTAGCTTTCATTTACAACGAGTTTCAAGGTGTACATTTTCAGATTGATTTTTCCTTTTTTCATGGTAAATTCTCACCAGCTGTCACATGAGACTAGTTATTCCATTAATCATGATCTTATGCTTTTTTGGCAGCACAGGGATCTGCATCTTTAAGTTGTTTATTTCCTTTGTTCCTTCACAGGCATTAGACAGTTGTGATATCTGTACCGCTCCAAAGTTATAGAGTGGTAAAAAAGGGTCAAAAGAACAGCAAACAGTGTTAGGGATGCTTGTAAGAAAAACTACAGAAGAGTCCTGCATGTACAAAATTGTTTGTTTGCCTCTTTGTTTCTATTTCAGCCTGTCTTTTTTTTTTTTTTCCACTGATGTTTGATGATCCTTTACTCCTTCCCTGTGAGGGCTATTAGAAAACCACAGAATTTTTTTATATCTTGCATTCACAGCTATGATAGATAATTCACAGACTGCAGAAAAAAAAGTTCTTTACATCAGTAAATGATGTCATTATCACAGAGGAGCATGCAGCAGAGCTAGTATTTGTACTGAAACTAGTTTATCTCTACCTACAATTATTTTTGCCTGGTTTCTAAAAATGTAATGGATGCTCATTTCCATTGAGTCGAGCCAATACACATTATACAGCAATGCCTGTGTCTGCTTTGCTTTGCATTTCTTTATGCCATCTCTTATGTCTGCTTTACCAATCCCATCTCCTGCAACACGCTTTTTCCTCTTTGAAGCTCTCTCTTGAGGACTCATTCCTATTGTGAAAATAGGGAGAAATTAAAGGGCAATGGCTTAACTGTAGAGCAAGAAAAGATATTTTAAATATATACAAAGAAAACATGTTATTGCATTCTTCCCCTACCATCTGGGTAGTGCTGCATTTCTCAGACAAATATTTCCAAGAAGCAGAGACTTTCTGGGTATATGCATATGGCACCCGGGCTGGAGGAAGAGCGTGAAGACCAGCACGGTCCTGCTGCAGATGTGGCTGCCTCTACCACCTATCTACCCTAGCATCACTGTCCATGGGGTAGAGGACATCCCATGTTCTCCCCACCTATAAAATGCAGCACGGAGATGTCTGTGACTACAGCTGCATGGGCAGTTTAACCTGCTCTGATGTTTTGAAGAAACGCTCTCACAGATTTCACATCCACACACAGTAAAACACGCATAAAGAACGGGTGCCAGACCCTGAGCTCCAACCCTCTGGGAAGATCTGCCATGGTCAAGAGAGGATTGCTGATGTACTCTATCATGCTGATGAGTTATAAAAATAGCCATATCAAAACCACGAGCAGGACGGTCCCTTAGTTAGCCATTATTCACAGGAAGATCAGCCTTACAAGCTAACTGTAAGTAAGGACCCCACACAGTCAAAGGGGATTGTTGCACCACGGATGCAAGCATGCAGTGCATTACGTGTGACTGAAAGCTGTAGAGCTTACAGCACACCAGAGCAAGTACTTGAGCGTGCAGGATCCAGCAAGTTTTGGGCACTACTACAATACATATGAAAGTACTTGTTCTTCTTCATCTAAATATGGTTGCCAGGTAGGTTGCCAGTTAGGTCCAAACCAGAAATTTGTATCAGAATCTCAAATCTCAATTTATATGACAGAGGTCAAGGGGGCTTGTATCCTTTTCCATTGAAAGAGATCCTGGCTGCTAAATGTTTGCTTAGGTTTTCAAGGCACTTACACTTCATGCTGTGGTTGGATCTAGAGTTTTGGTTTGTCTCCATTTATAGTGAAGTTTGATTGTAATAAAGAGTATTTTAACCTCTATTTACTGCACTGGCTATCAGCTAGCTAGATCTTTTATTTCTGCTGTCAGTGACAATAAGAAATTGGTGACAAAAAAAAAGACTATTGTGGTTGTAACTGCAGTGTTATTTATAAACAGCTAGATGCAGAAAAAATGCAATTTAAATTTCTTTGTGAGCAATATTCAGGCCTAGAGCTCCCTAATGCACAATTTATAGCTGCTTAAATTGTAGTTATTACTCTCATACTGCAATACTGTTTGTCATGATAAAGGGAAATTACTTTTCTGTCAATTACCCCTGCAAGATTAGTTAATTTACATTTGCAAAGGGTATGGAGCAGCATCTCAATTCCATGGAGATGTTTCTCTGAAGCATTTGGCAATTTAAGCTGTGTGGGAAAAAGTAAATGGGAGTCAAATTCAAAATGTAAAAAAGGGACAGTGCATGCATTCCAAGGTCTTTGTACCCCAGTGAAGAGCAGCAATGATGAGTAGATATATCACTTACAGAGTGCCAACTTCAATGTTGCAGAAAATTGTATTGAGGACCTGGAAGAGGAATGCTCCAGTACTGGGCAGCCAAGCTGGCAGCATTTGAAATCACTGCTCCTGACTACACATGAGCCGTGCGTGCAAATAATGTCTATAAAACATCCTATCCTTTTGCATCCTCTTCTGCTAATATATTTGTTTAATCCACTTTGGGATGAAGATAGCAAGAGACGAAAACATGAGAAAGAGTGTTACTTTTACTTACTTGCTTGGAAATTCTGGATTAGTTTTAGCATGCCTGACTTGGGTACCCACCTGAGGAATCATAGCTCCTGATCCATAATTTAAGGTGTTGAAGTTTGGTGCCTGACTGCCTTGGGGGGGCAATGGAGTAATCGAGTTCAGTGGTGCCCAAGGGACAGCACAGTACTCTTCCACCATGCCTGAGAAGATGATTCAGGAAGGAGTGCTGGAGCATCCCCTTGGGATATCTCTTGCTAAAGGGGTGGTGCAGGAGGGAGCAGCAGCCCTGCCTCCTGCAGCCTATGGAATGCTCTCAGGAGTGAAGGCACTTGCAGAGGATGTGACAGGATGTGGTGCTGTCACTCCCCAGCCTGCAGGGATTCATGTTCACATATTGCCAACAAAGAGACTAAAATTGTCTCTTCACTCCCCAGAAACAGTGGAAAGGACTTTGGAAAATGCAGTTTTCAGGTGAGGCCTCAGATTTAGCACCAAGAGTGGGCAGGGTTACCTCTGCCCTGCAGCCAGGCAGGGTTCCTTAAGCCACCTCAAAGTTGAAGTCACAGGTATTTTTTTGCCAGCAGAGCAGAACCTGTGGAGTGTGGACACACCATGTAGGTGTACTGCCAGACTACGTACAACTGACACAGCCGAACTTTACCTCTAGGTATTATTGCAAGTAAAATGATGAAATACCCACGGTGCAGGCATCCTCAACACCGATGTTTGTGTTCGGGCATGTCGGACTACACTGGTACTGATATCCTGATCCTCTACTGGCATCATAGCTCTCGTGGTGTGTCGCAATGTTTTACATTTTAACCCTCACCAAATTCCAGAAAAGAATAGTCAAGTGTTCTCCTTCCCGACACTGCTCTCTACAACAAGGGGCAGAGTAGCCTTATTTTTCCTCCCCAGCCTGAGCTGTGTGCGGTTGCTGTTGCCATGCTTCGGTGCAGAATGTTTGTTTCAAAGGCAGAAAGTCAGAGGAGGGAGTTCTCTGAAGATTTTATGAAGTGTTTGAGGGCATCTTAATTGTATGTTATTTCTGTTCCCATTAGGTTTAGTGGATTTGCAACACTGCTCAACCCCAAATTAGACTCTGCTCCAGCCACCCATTAAAAACTTCACAAAGTCCTTAAAAATCACCTGTGTTTATGTTGATTTTAATTATTTTCCATTTCAGTTGCTTGGATTTTCTTCTGAGATGTATTTTCTTGTTTAACTACAAGGCTAGAACCTTACCTTGCACAAAAAGTAAATCCACATTTGTTTCCAAGAATTAGAATTAGGTGGGCCTAAATTCTGCTGGTTAATAAAGACGGGTAGAAAGACATTAAGGTAAGTGTAAAGATATAAAGGTGTAAAGATGTGTATCAAGGTGTAAAGATACGTGTCAAGATTTAAAGATACAGATTGGAATTATTAAAGTTTCATCTTGAGATGACAGACAACATGCAAAATTTTTTTCAGACTCTTTTTTCTTTGGCTAAGCTCCAAAATACTGGAGTCAGTCCCACTGGTTTGTTCACAACCTAGGTCTTTAAATGACCCCTGTTTAATATACAATTAATTACTCCATTTGTGCCACCACAATAATACGACAGGGAAAGGCCACTCAGGCTTTTACTCCTAGAGGGACATACATCACTTCAACCATGCTAGCTGCTGGTTCTGTACAATATGCAAACTGTTGAAAAAGGTAGTTGGTGATGTAGGTGATGGCCAGAAATGCCATTCACACTGCTGTAATTTCAGGTCATAATGTGGTGGCACTGAAACAGCTGGGGTTTAAATGTTGAAAAAACCCAGCTGTGGTTGTAAAGATTTTGGGATCAACTGTTTTTGGGATCCCTCTAATTTTTCTGGATAGAGCTTGTGGTCTGGGTTGCTTAGCAGCGTACTTCCCTCCTGCCCTAGGCATCCCCCTTACAAGTGTGTGAACCCAAATGATGTACCTACCTTTGACACATGGATACACCTTTTTTTCTGAGAACCCACAGCCCATAATTTAAATAAGTTAATTTAATTTGTCTTCAAAACAGTGTATTATGCATTAATTAAAGTAACTAAATTTGTCTTCAAAACAGAGTTATTCATTCACCCTACGGCAAGAAACACATTGCACAAAGGGTGAAAAACAACAGCAGAGGTACATGACTCTTACTCATACCTTCATCCTTACCCTTGCCAGCTTTCGTGCTTTCTCATTTTCAGCTTCAAGAAGCATTTGTGCAGTATTAGCACGAGTCTGTTTTTTCAGTGCTTTCCTTTGCCCTGTAACTCCCTTCCTTTCACACATTTCTTCTAGACAGCATCTCTCAGGTGACCCAAAGGCCCCAATTTCACAAAGATTTTATGAGATTATAGTGTGATACTTGTCAGGCCTGAATAAACAGCAATATTGGCAGTGTTGCAGCTAAGGTGTTATCTCTTAGGTTCACAAACCTCCTTGAATTGGCAGACTCTTTTTTTTACGGTCTAAGCCCCTGCTTCTCTTCTTCTGCTTCATCCCTTTCATAACCCTTACTTACTAACTGCATGACAAGTATCCTCATCTCACAAATGTGTATGTGGAAGCACAAGATTCATTTAAAAAATAAAAATATCAGGCACCTTTTTCTAGTTTCCTAGTGGAGCTATTTATTCACAAGTAATAGCCTGTGATGCATTCTTGTCATCAGCACCAAATGCAACAGAATGCTAAATACTTATAAAACATAAGATTTTTTAAAACTTTAAAGTTTTGATAAAATATTATAAATCTTTATAAAAGTTTTGTAATTAGGCTGCATACATCATATAAATATTTTGTGTTACTGGTAAACATTGTGCCCATATAGAGAGAATTTAGTAAGTTATTTTGGACTAATAGAGTGTTGCTGTTGAAAATGCATCCACGTAGCAGAAAAATATCTGAGTAATGATAAAAAGTACTTCAAAAGAAACTATTTTAGCTATGGTTCAGCTGAGCCTTAGCTTCATCTAATCCCCACTTCAGTGGTAGATATGAGCACACTTCATTCTAGGAACTTGTGAAGTACCAAAGAAGAACAGGCACTGCCTTGCCTGTCGGCTTCACTGGTGCTTTTTTCTAGGTGATGCTGAATGTTTAGAGACTTGAGTGCCCCTGGAAATCCACACAGCAGGTGGCACTTTAATGAACTCCTTAAAATCTGAACATACCATGTTTTTGTTTCCCATTCAGAGTAGCCAGGAAACCAGCCTCACCCCAGACCGTATACAGAGTGCTCCCCTTAAGGTCCTTCTGTGGCTTTGGCATTTCTAGCTAGCAGAGAGAAATTGCTATTGGTAAAAATATCACAGAATTCAGTTCTTTAGCTGCAACAAGGGAGGTATAAACCAGCCATTTCTGACCAGCAATAACAGTATGAGCTGTCTCTTCCACCTGAAACATGGCCAGTTTAGGCCTTTGTGATGAATTTCAGGAGATGAGTACAAGAGGCTGCAGGTAGCCACACAAAGCCTCTCCTCTCTTTAGGGCAGCAGCTCTGGACTGTCCTAGCATGCAGAACAGGGAAATCAAAGCGGTCATAAGGAAGCCCCACCTATAGTACAAAATAATCCCATTAGTCTCTCCACGATAAAGACCTGGGAGTTATTTTGCTGGCTAGGTGGCCATGGGAACAGTGTGGTTATCATCACAAAACAGAGGCAGAAACAGAATTTTCCCTAATAGGGAAGCAGCTTCCAGGAGGTCCCAGAGTATCACAGAAAGCAGCACACTGACAGCAAGAAGCCAAGCTTCCTAAACTGACATCACTGGTAAAGAACAACATAAACCTAAAAGTTATAAAGGAAAAGCCAAAATCACAGAATGGTATCACAGAATCACAGAATGGTAGGGCTTGGAAGGGACCTTTGGTGATCATCGACTGCAACCCCTCTGACAGAGGAGGGTCACCTAGGGCAGGCCACACAGGAACAGATCCAGACGGGTTTTGAAAGTCTCTAGAGAAGGAGACCCCACAACCTCTCTGGGCAGCCTGTTCCAGGCTCCATCACCCTCACAGTAAAGAAGTTTTTTCTCATGTTCAGGTGGAAAATCTTTCTGAGCAAGAGGAAAGAATATAGAGTACCACATGCACTTTATTGCTTGGGGTATGTGTCAAAGGGTTACACAAAGTATGACAGCACGTAGTTTGATTTAGAAACCTTCTACAAAACCATGCATAGTTTGAAGAGACATAACTGAAGTTGGTGGAACAGAATTGAGATTTTGCTGTTTCATCTTTTCTTTTGGAAGAAACTGCAGGTAAAAGCACAACTGGAAGTTGGCAGGACCACAGCTATCCTTCTGCTAACAACATGCATGATTGCAGTAGCTCTTCATTTACCTCCTCGCACAGCCTGGCAGAGATGCCAGAAGCATGTATGGAGCCACATTCCAACTCCAGTCACACTGGAATGAATCCAGGGTCATATCATTGACTTCAGTGAAGCTATTCTTTCTTCACGCTTGCCTAACTGAGAATCTGGCCCATTCCATTCTAGGTAGCAATATCTAATGGAGAAAATTAAGGGAACAAGAAGAAACAGACTATGTCCAATGAAAAGGAAATATTTTACATTATAAGGATCATAGAGGCCCTTTAGTTTAAGGTCTTTATCAGCACTTAAGGGACAGGCCACTGAAAAGCATTTCTGTATGTGCCTAGATTTTTTTTAACCCTCATTTGCTATTTTAGACAATGGAAAGAAAATTGATTGAATTTAACATTACTGAAATAAAAATACTACCATTTGTTCAACACAGAACACTAATTCATTATACATTTACTAACAGTTTGGGCTAAGTTGTCTTCCATTTAGGATTTCCTCCACATCAACTAATAAGTCCTCTGTGGCTGAAATACGTTGAATTTCATTATTTTGTCTGTGGGAACATTTTCCTGTCAGTGGCAAATTCACCTTTGGGAAAAACACTGTGTTTTGCTCTGCTGGACAAATCCAGGGTGTCCCTGCTGTAGTGACCAACAAATGATAAGAGGAAGGGAATTAAGGTAATGGAAGTTTATCCTCACTGTACTGTTTCCAATAAGTTTAGATTCATTTAGGCCATGGCTTGATGATACTGTAAATCTGACTTTAGAGATCCCAGTGCTATAAGAAAACCTCTGCAACCAATGATGTAAGAGTAGCAAAATGGTATAGATTTTTGTTGAAGAAATATTGACATTTACTTTGTACCAGGCAATGGACTGAATTGCCTCATTGCTAGTTGTGCAAAGTCGGTATATGTCCCATGTTATGTGCTCTGACTAATTCAGCAGAAATGCACTTGCATGCCCACACCTCATCTGGATGCTGTTTGTGTTGCTATGTGAGCTGTTGATGCTCAGATGGAGAATGAGTGGTGGTGGGTCCAGTGGGGATGGGATTTTTGCCATACCTAGTTAGCAATAACATGCCACTGATTTTTCTTTTCCTATCATCTTTGGATTTCACCTGTGTCCACTAGAATATAAAAGTATAAACTGACACAACAACACACTTGCTAAGGCAGAGAAACATAAAGTTGCTTGCTTTCTAAGGAAAATATATGTTCAGTTGGGAAGGGTGTTGGATTGTTTTGGGTAGCTAGAGAGAGCTGTGTAACAGTCCAGTCAAGACTTGGAACAACTGTGTTTTTTAAAAAGTACATATCTCAGCTTTTAGTAACATTTAAGTAAATTGAGAAAAGTTCCAATGTATAGACCTTTCCACTGAAGATTGTATCTAAAATAACATCTCAGGATGACAGATGTCATCCTAGACTATCCTGGACAGTTCCCATAGGAAAGTTAAAGTATAAGAAGCCTGGAGTTGCAATCTACCTGCTCAGGTTTGGACTCCTAACCTGGGTATTGGCCCCTAGAGCTCTTCTGAAGAAAACCATTTTATTATTCCTATTCAAGCACATGCAAGAAAGACCAGGATATTAATGTTTCAGCTACAAGTATGATCCTCTTGTGCCCTAGTAAGTGCTACGTATCTGTTCAAATTATTTCTATAAATCTACATCAGAGTGGACAATATTCTCTTAAACTAATTTCGCACAATCATCATTAATTGGCCAGATTACTAACAGCTGCTACCACCAGATTCTTCATCTAGTGAGTGCAGTGCCACATAATGGTAACAGCAGGTTTTAACCTAATCCTTCTCCATACACCAGCAAACATCAAATGACACCCGTGACAGACACACAGACCAGCCTGACATTTGCTGGTAACTCCAAGGAGATTCTCCCTCAGTGCAACTAGTCCTGCTCATTCACATTTTCCAGTGGAAAAGATAATTTGAAACCGTTTCCAGCTAGACTAATTGCATTCACTGGAATGAGCATCCTGCTCAGTACACATTTATTAGTCCAGCCACAAATGCAGCTAACACTTTGAGAAGTTTTCCAAAGCAATACTTATTTCATTTTAGGAGAAATTGGAACAGCTTGCTTGATAATGAAAAGTTATTATGCAAATATATAGACTTCACGCAAAGTTGCAATCACACACACACACACACGGAGGAAAAAAAAAAAAAAGGAAAAAAAGAAAGAAGAAAAGTAGGTGTTTAAAACTGATGTTTAAATTCCACTCACAGTTTTCAAGTCTAAGATAAAACTTCGTACTTTGCAGCTGTAGCTCCAAGCTGTCTGGAAAGATAGTGCGGTGCATCAGATATCCCGGTTTTGTTTTCTTCCATAAAAATATCATCTGTCACGGGCACGGGAGCGACTTCAAGGACCAGCCCCTTCTGCGGAGCAGGCCAATCGGGAGACCCCGGGAGCACGTGTGGAAAGCCGCTCGTTTGCGCCCGGCCGAGGTGGCGGCAGCGCGGGCTGCTGCGCGGCAGCGGCTGCCGGGCGGAGGTGGGTGACAGCGGGACACGGCAATGGGGGTGCCCCAGCCCAGGGTGCCCGGGCCTCGGCCCAGGCGCGGGAGGTCAAACGGGGAGGGCTGGGGGGGGGAGGGAGAGCGCGACCTTGGCCGTGGGAGCAAAGTCGGAGCCTTTTGCAATCGGCCTCGCCGCCGCTGGTCCTGCAAAACCAGCCCTGAGGACACCAGAACCCGCGGCCGAGAGTTGTGCCTTGCTCCTTTTGGCCTTATTCTTTACTGTTTAAATAAGAAAAAAAAAAAAAAAAAATCTCGTTTACCATTGCATTAAATGTTTCTTCAGTTTCTTCTAGTTGCTGTTTTTAACCCCATTCGTGGCTTTTTATTCCCAAACATCATCTCTGCAAAACGCAGCTTGCGGAAAAGTCCTGGGCATTGCCAGCTCTCTGTAACCAAGATCAGCCTCCCCTGGCTTTTCCTCCCTTTCCCCAAGAGCTCCCGGCTCTCCCCTCATGGGCTCCCTGCTCCTCCTCTGCCTCCATCACAGCTGCCCAGCTCTGCCGTGCGAGCTCCCCGCACGCAGCTTTGCTCCGTGCCCGTCATGCAGAGACGCAATTTTCTTCCTGCATCTCTTTGATCTGATGACATTTAAACTCAAACTGCTTAGAAATGATATTTAGATACATAAGAGCCACAGCTTCCTGACTCGCTGTGACCTAAGCTCCCTCCCTCCTCGCCCCCC
>WTSP01015428.1:0-65724 GCA_025331215.1 Actenoides lindsayi | reverse complement strand
GTCCAGCGCAGAGCCACAAAGATGATTGAGGGAGTGGAGCATCTCCCTTATAAGGAAAGGCTGAGGGAGCTGGGTCTCTTTAGCTTGCAGAAGAGGAGACTGAGGGGTGACCTCATTCATGTTTATAAATACGTAAGGGGCGAGTGTCAGGAGGATGGAGCCAGGCTCTTCTCTCTTATGTCCAATGATAGGACAAGGGTGTAAGTGGGAGAGTAAGAGGTTCCACAGAAACAGAAGGAAACCTTTTTCACTGTGAGGGTCACTGAGCTCTGGAACAGGCTGCCCAGAGGGCTTGTGGAGTCTCCTTCTCTGGAGACATTTAAAACCCGCCTGGACGTGTTCCTATGTGACCTGCTCTAGGTGGTTCTGCTTTGGCAGAGGGGTTGGACTAGATGATCTTTCAAAGTCCCTTCCAACCCTTAACATTCTGTGATTTTGTGAACACATTTCCATTATATTAACATTGTGCCAGCATAAACAATAGTATTTTATAACTTATTTTCCAGTAGCTGTAATTGTTTATAATGAACATCAGTGGCTTGAGGAAGAAGCTAAGTTGTTGAATTGGCATTTTAAGCTGACTTTACACTTAGCTCTGGTCTTCTGCTACTTTAAATGTGCTAACATTTTAATAACAAATCTTATGTGGCTCAGGCCTTTTCTGAAGGGGCCTTAGTGATTGACCAAGTAGTAAAGAAGCTACTCAGGTGTCCACCTAGACTATAATCTAGCAAGTTCACAGTCAGCATAATTATTGCATTCTTCTTTTACCTGGTCTACAGCCGAAACTCCAAAATCCCTTACCCTTTCACCTGATCCATGTAGTTGTGACTCTTTTCACTGAGCAGGTACTCCTCTGGTCTATGCAGCTCTTCTAGGAGATACAGACAAGGCAGTGGGAAATAGCTGATTAATGAGTTTCTGCAAATAGTTTGTTCTGTGACTTTAGGATTTGTGGCAATGCCCTCTTGGGCTGTTTTCCTTGTTACTGGTGAGAATCTAGATTGTATAATGAAGTATTTGTATATTTCATTATTTACTCTCACTGAGTTCTTCTCTGAGAAGTTTTAAATAAGTGAAAAAAATAATTTGACACCTAGGTAAAAGTTAGCTTTTTAGTTTTTGTGACCTCTTTCGGAGCTCAGACAACCTCAGCAGGCTGTGATGCCTCATTTTTTTTGTGAGACTGTCTCTTGTTTAGGTTGAAGTGACCATGTTTTAGTGGCTTTGTGTTAGATAATCTTATAAAAGCATAGCCATAACCCATCAGGTCATTGGAACTGTTAACTTAATGTCCACGTCCATTTGAAATTGATTTCTTTTTTGATATCTTTTTAATGCACTTTTTTTCAATACTTCTCTTTTCCTTTAAAAAGTGGCATTCTTTGAGGAGAAGCTGAGGATACTTTCCCCTATTTGGAGGACTCAGTTAGACTTGTTTCTTTCTCTTACTAATTTCCAAGCAGAGCACTTCACTTCCAAATCAAAAATTCAGTGAATTGAGGTTATATGTCTTTCATGAATCTGTAACTGTGTATAAAGAGATGATGTCAAATAGTATACAGGCTTTCTTAACCTCATGCCTTAACCCAAACTTTGCTTGTGCAACATCGGTTTCCCCCAACATAGGACTAGTTATGTTAAGAGAAGAATAATAACCTCTGAGGTGTTTTGTATCAGTACTGGGAGGTGTGGCATGTCAGCCTTGGCTAAGAGCCAGACACTCATAGCACCCTTTGGGATGGGGGTAAAAAACAGGATGCAAAAGCTTATGGGTCAAGATAAAGACAGGAAGATGGCTTGCCAGTCACTATTGCTGGCCAAAGCAAACTCAGGAAAAAAACAGTTTATTGTGATTTAAAACAGATTCATATAGTGAGAATGAAGAGAGAGTAAATCACCTTTCCTCCCTTTTCCTTCACTTATTCGTTCTAGTCTCCTTTACCCCCACCCTAAGATTACAGTTTATTCACAAGTAAGTCTCTTAAGCAAACAAAATAGTGCTTTTGTTTTGTTTTGTTTTGGTTTTTTGTGAGTACACCGATTTTTACCAAAGAGACTTTGATGGAATTTAGTAGCATGTGATTCTTATCATAACGAAATAGCATTACAGTTTCTAGCCCTCCCTCAATCACTGCAGAATTGCTACTATTTATCTTTGTATATTGCATGCTAATGGATTGTTTAATAATTTATTTGTAAATTATTTGCATTAGAGAGTGAGAATCTGTTTATACCCTTATGACACTCTCCTTGGAATCCATGCCAAAGTTAGTATTTTTATTTTTGTAGAATAACAGAAACTGGTAGTTGAATCTGAGACTCTGAACTGTGTAAAAGGAACTGGTAAATCTTCTGAAATGTATGTCTATTATTAACTCACTAATGAAACCAGTGTTTTCTCTAAGCTTAATTCAAAAATCTGTTGAAATTGATTCAATGATTTCCAGGTTTAGGTTAAGGTCACAATCATAAAATTGTGATAAGCAACCCCCCAATAACTCCACTTCCTCTTAGTTTCACTTGTATGAAGTAAAACTATCCTATATATACTTTTACTATCTCTAAAAATACTTTCAAGTGCAACTTGCTGGGAAGGGTTGTAAAACCTAATGCAAAGAGAAAAAAGAGTAACAGTAAATGGCCAGTGAGCCTGTGATGCCCTTATAGAATATCTTTCCTATCATCCAAAAGCACCTTTTCTTTCTTTGAGGCCTTTTGGCAACAACAGCAAAGGCAACGAGAAAATAATCTTCAGATAACATGTCCCTGAGGCAATACAGAGTGCAGTCTGCAGTAAAAAAATGAAATGGCTTTCATGAAATCTTTTGTTTCAAAAACATACTTATAATTCATAATTGTGTGGACCAGCACACGGCAAACAGCGCAGGCCCTTTCATTCATCTTGGTGCTATTGCCCTTTCAAGTTTTCAAGGATTGATGAGGGGATGATGTCGTGGCCCACTGAAGCTTTTTCTGTAGATCTCTGAATATGCTGAAAACATGCTTTATTCAGAGACAAAGCTGAACATCCTCCTCTTTAATTTCTGCAGTCTAAGATTTTCACATTTTCTTTCAGTCTGCTTTTATTACTTCATTTTAGCAAATTGTAGTGTGGAACAGGGAAGTCTGTCTTTTTCATAGGCATGCAAAGTGCACCCTCTCTGTGCTCATGCTGGTTTTTCATCCTTTTGGAAAAAAAAAAACCCAAAACAAACAAAAAAAAAGCACTTACTGCAGGATTTCCCATTTCTGATTCAGTGAATGGAAAATTGTGTGGAAATCTATGTTGTGGGGTCATGAGAGGCAAGAATACAAAGGATAGTCTAATAAAGATTTATATGAGAGTATAGAGCTTGTGAGGGCTTTTCTCTCTGTGTTACTTGCTCTGTTTGCCTTACATCACACTGGGGAAAAAGAAAGCCCTCATATTATATTAGGTTGTGTTGTGCACTTAAGTAGAGCATGTGCTTTTTTAGCAGATATATTGCAGCAAGCTAATAGCATTTTTCAGTGCTTGCAAGGGACATGGATTTTTTTTTTTTTTCCCTTAAGAGTCTTGCCATATCATTTAAAGTATCATTCTCTTTTCTGAGGTACAGCTAAAATAGCTCTAGGGGATTCTATATATATACTGTTTTACAGATAAAATTTTGCGGACTTTTAGTCTGCTGTGAGTTTTTGTGTAATATGCAACTTTTCCTACACGTGGACTCTCAGGATAAAGATGGTTCTTCTGATCTGGTGAACTCTCTTGATCAAATTACATCAGTGATGATACCACAACTTTCCTGATCCCTTCAGGTATTTTGCACATTTAGCAGTGATTCTAATTTAGTTCATGTTTCTAACATGGTTTAAGGTAATTAATTAAGAAAAAAAAACGAGAAGTACCACATCTATAAAACTTGAAAGATGCAAACAGTTGTTCCATAAAAGCGTAATCTTATTGTTTATATCAGTTTTCAGAGCTAGAATTACCCTTTGATGTTAGGTCATAAGCTGCTATGGGTTTCCTGATCTCTTGTGGACTTGTAGTAGCTATATATTAATTTTATATGGAGATGGACTTGATGGAAAAATATCCATTTGCATTCAGTCAGGCCTGGAGAAGGGAAAAAATAAATAAATCACTGCACTTCTCATACTATATAGTTTTCCTGTTATTTTGATAAGCATGGACTCATAAGAGATGAGTGGTCAATTCACTGTGTTTTTAAAATCTTTTTTGGATGAGTGAGGTACTATTTGATGTATATTAGAGTAGAAATATGATACAAAGTAATGCAAAGAAGCAAGAAAATCACATTTCACAGAATGCCCATAAAAGATATATATTTAAAGGTATCAGAAGGCTAACAATGTGATTAAAGCAGCAAAGGTATTTCTTCTGTAATGTTGTTTTCTTTTTTTTCAAACAAAAAAGTAAATCTTGTAATGAGTGGGAAGAAAATGCAGGAGGGAGTTGATAGTTCAGTCTATAAATTGAAACTTTTCAAGGTTGTGTCCAGGTATTCAAATCAATTTTTACAACAGATACAACATGCAGCCTAGCAAAAATCAATAACATTAGTAGATCATGTTATTCAGAGTTACGTGAATGCCAATTAAGGAACTAAAAGACCACAATGAGATGTTGTCAGTGAGACATCTTGAAAGGAAATAAAAATGACTGAGAGAAGGTAGGTTATAGGAAAAAGGTAAGAATTCAGTCACAAAAAACCCATGTCACAGTAATTAGTAATCAAGGCACATTTGGATTAAGAACATAGAAGAGAGGAGTATAAATCTACAGCCAGTTCTGTTAATTTATACAGGTGACTTACAATTGTGTTTTCAAATGATGCAAAGTATTAAAGATTATTTACAAGATGAATATGACATAGATTGTCATTGTGGAGAATGACAAACTGTTACTCAAAGAGGAAGGACATTTCACTCAGGCAAAAATGAATGCTATGGTAAAGCACAAGTACAAGAGATACAGTATAAAATATGATCCTATGATGTTCCTGAGGGAAGTGGAAAATAAGGCATGCTTGAATCTTGAATACCTCTGCTTTTGCTCCCTGATAGATTTCACTTTGGTACTAGAAATAACATCTCTAATGACTGCAGCTTAGCCAGAGAGATTCTAGGTTCTGTATCATCTCTGGACACTTGTCAGATGGGGAATTTCTGTGCCTGCTCCTCCTTGCCTATATTACTATTTCTCTTCGAATTTTTGTGAACATCATAATCCTTCCCTTCGTTTTTATGGTTCTACCTTCTGAATGCAGTTCTACAGATTTGTGTTGTAAAATCAGGCCTGCGTGGGTGAGAACTTAGTGTTTTCCTAATCCTTTTTTCTTTTTTTTCTTTATGACTGCTTTAGCTGGCATCTTTCTTCCATCTCTAGCAGAGACTTCACTTCTGGTTGGTTCAGTAGAAACTGGGACTCAGCAACCTAAGCAAGTGCAATTCTGATAGGTTACATTTTTCCCTTTACTGTGAAGATGACTTTCTACCCATCTTCTTTCAGTGACCACTGGATTAGGAAAGGCTATGCAGGAAAAATGCAATGAGGTCTTACAATTTAAAACTGAAGAAAACTTTCTAATGAGTTAGCACCAGCAAATATACCCTGTCAGACAACTCTCTTCTTTCACCGAGCAAAATGTTGTCACTCAAGTGCAAAAGTAGAATCTGGAATTTTTCAGTACCTGAACATTTTAGAAAACAGTATTTGGAAGATGTTACTTTGCAATCCTGTCACTTGTTAATTTTCTCTCTAAGGTCTTTTGCTACTCAATAAGTGCAGCAGTTTTTGTTTATCTCTGGACCTAGTCACACTTTCAAGTATAGTTTGTGTAATGTAAATACAGGTTATCATGAAATACTTTGGTTTTGATATCTCAACAGAAGTTATACCTCTTTTACTCTTCCAGTTTGTGTGAATGTTATTCAAATGTTGTAAACAGGACATTGGAAAATACTTGACTTTGAGACCATATCAAACAAACCTCTTGTAGTGTCACTGTTTTCTCTATAATAGCTTATCTTTGTATGGTAAAAAGAAAAAGAAAAGAGGCATTCATATCTTTCTATCTATCTTATCTTCCTTTAACTATTGGGTCTCAGAGTTCTTGGCAGAATATCTAAGAAGATGATTTAAATTTCTGAGGATACATCTTAAGTAATGGAAAGTATTATGTTCTTATGTTGTATAGGATATCTGTCTCACAGCAAGGCTGGAGAGACCTGTAAAGTTACATCTGAGTGATCCAAAAGTAGCATTGAAATGCTATTTTAGCTCTCCAGGAAGATGAAAGACCTTTTTACTTGCTTGCTACTATTATAATTTCAGAGTGACAAGTGATAAAAGCAGCATTGGACTGAGTGCCTCCCACAGTTTTTAACAGCATATCTGAACCATATGTAATACTTCCTTTATCAATAGGAGTATAGAAGTTGTTCATTAAAAAAAAATAAATGCAATTTTGGAGGATATGGTTGCATGTGCAACTTGATGTGCACAAAGGATACAGCAATTAGCTGTACAGACATAAATAACTTACATAGATCCCTTTATTCACAGCTATTTGAATGCCAGTTAGTTTCAACAGATAAGCAAAGATAATGATAAACTGTCAGTCAAAGTGGTTAGAAGGCAGGTAGTGTGACAAGATGACAAGGAAGGAAAGAAATAAGCTAAAGCATGAGGGGAAAAACAAACAAACAAAAAAGAAACCATAAAAACCTCTGAGTTTAATGAAACCAGCTCATTTTGGAATACATTTTGAAGAGAACAGTTGCACAATGAATATATGGAACAAAGCCCACAATAGTTATAAAACCATAAATATAGTTATTCAAATATAGTTATTCCTTGAAAGTACCTAAAATCAGGTTTTGCCCCATAATTTAGAGGTTTAGCAGCTTCTTTGTTTTTCCTCTAAAGCATTGTATACCATCTGCTATTATTTGCCCTTTTTGTTTATAAGACATACTGATAAAGCAGACCCTATAAACAGTTTTAGTCTTAAATAAAGACTTTAAAAGTGGAAACTGTGGCCTACATTCTGTGAAACAAACCAGATTTTCTCAGAGTTGGTAGGATAAACAAGACCCAGTGTTTTACTGTTATTTTGAAGTATGTGTTTCAGGTTCCATCACTGGAATTTAATAATTAATCTGAAAGTTCCTTCTTTTGATATACAGGGTGTTTCTAACATGTCACTGCATAATTTTTTTTGGCTTCTTACAAATCATTCCAAAGATATCCACAACGGTAACAGAAAAAGTTGGTCTTATTAGTATTAAAAGTTTTTACTGTTTTTGAAAAAAAAAATGCTTGTTAGTTGGAGCTGAGCATAACAAATGGACTAAAAAAAAAAAAGTTTAAGCTTATATTTTATTGAGCTTTCTTTAAAATGTGTGCAACTTAATTCTTTTAGAATTTCCGCTGCTCCTCACAACATACTTGTCCCAGTCTGCACTTGAAAATACTAAAGGTAACTCAGAGATAATATAGGCCAGGTCTTAAAGTGGTCTGGATGTGGAATAGCAATAAAACCTGATATACAATACCCTTAGTACAGGCATTTGGTGCTCACTGCGGTGTCCTGTGCTGTATACTAGACACTTAGATTCCTTAGAGGATGCATGTGTGCCTGTTAAGTTACAGAACAGCCATCACTGTAAATGGTGATTTCCTCTAATGATGGGCCAGAAATCACAGAACTGCTAAAGCAAGATGATTGATAGAAAACACAGACTGCGGGGATGTGTCTTAGACTTGTCTGAGTGTTGCAGAGCAACTCAGCATCCTGAAATGTTAGAATTTGTTGTGCAGGCAAAACTAGGACACATCTACTTTACATTCTGAAGCAGAAAAATTTTCTTTTCTCCTAATTTAGAATTGTCCACAGAAGAAAAATTCCAGGTTTCTATCAGCTTTATTAGCTCTTTCTCTAATCTGTTTCACCCAGGGAACAGCATATTCATCTTTAAAGTCTATTAAAGCACATTGTTATGGGGGCTTTACTCTGTTGCTTTCTTCTTGTAATAGTTTTGTGGTTGCTTGGAAGCATGACACTATAGGGAGTGCTAAATCAGGATTTTCACAAATACTACATTATATGATTTAAGGAGAGTAAAAGGAAAAAGAAAACTGCACTGATACTTCTATTTCTTTCATGTATTATAGTCCTATATAGGAATATAAATTCAAGATGGAATGTAATCCATTCCATATAGGCTAGATTTAGCTTTCTATATCCATGCTTGATTATAAGTCACTTAAATCTAGAATTTTGATAAATATTTTGATACAGTGTCATAAAAATCTTATAATCTGCCAGTGAATATAATGCAGATTTATTTGTTAATGTCAGATATAATTACTCGTCCAATTTTCATCCATCTCATTTATGTTCAATAATGGAACCTCAATTATTTCTTTTTATAGAAGGTTTTTAACATACTATTAAGACACATTTAAAATGGAAAACATTTACATTATTCCCATAGAAATAGATGACACGAGGTGAGGAGGGGAACACTGGTAAATGTCGAATTATTTTGAAGTGCGGGTCAAATAGACACTTAGCATATGATGTCTGTATTTAACAGTACTTAATGGTGGGCAAATATTGGTTATTTCAACAGTTAGGCTTATCTGTGCAGCTCTCTACTTTTAATGGAAAATTGGACAATTCAAGTATCTGCAATAGTAGCTCAGTAAACTTCTAAAAAAAGTTCCTTTGATGACCATGGAAAGCTGACAAGCATTTTAGGGAAAATGGTGATATTCCCCTCTTGTCTCCTGACAGTAAGGCTACTTAGAAATATCCCAGCCTCCAATGCTGAAAGCTCTTCTGACATTTCAGGTACATTCCCTGTTGGACAAAATTAGTGATATAATTAGTTAACCTCCTTAAATTAGTTAACCTATTTAAAAGGTACATGGCATTTTTTTTGTATCTTGTTACAAAATAATTTTTTGTTTTGTTTATGTGCAATGCCCATGTGAAACAATAGCTCTGAAGATGAGGTTATAGGTGCATTTTTAGATGCTTACCTAAAAATGCCACTGCTCAAAATTTCATAATTAGTTGCAATACTGACAGTGAAATCCGTTTCCCATTGAAGATAAACACCAAACTCCAGTGGGTTCAAAAAGATTTCACTGTTAACTAACTAGTCTGTCGTTCCTGAGTAAATATGTCCTATTAAATTAGGAACATTTCCAAAATGGATGATTTCTGTAGATTTCAGATATATTAAGATAGCAATTCATTATTATTCATGCTATCTTTGTGCCCAAAGTCATGCTTAAAGGATTCACTTAAAGATGATGAAGACTTAGGAAAGCAGAACTCCTGAGTACTTAGAGAATTTCAGTTACACTTTTTCAAACTGTTGCCATAACATACTAATAACTATTTTATGATCTTACTAAATAATAATTAAGATTCCTAATATCTGTCTAGGCTAATTAAGGTAATTATGATGCTATCTAGTATGTCAGTATCTCAAATTATCTTTGCTGCTTACTTCTATCACATAGAACCGACCAGATTTTTTTTGCGTGGCCCAGTTTAAAAACTCTTGAAGGTGGATGAAGTTTTCCACACGTGCCTATGCACGCATCTTTTTTTCCTTAACTTACTAGTATGTTCTGATATTTAACAAATAATGAGGGGTAAGAAATAAATTTCCATTGTGTTCCTGTGTTTGTTAGGGCACTGTAAGTTTTGTAAGTGTAGTGCATCTGAAGAAGTAAAAAACCCCCAGTGGCACGCAGCCGAGTTGTTTCTGGTTTTCCTTCCCATGCAGTCTGTGTAGCATGGTACTGCAGAAGTGTTCATGTTCTCACCTATGATGCACTTGTGAAAAGAAATCTAAATTTTGCACATAATATCTGAAATATTGTAGTTTCATAATATCTGAAATATTGTAGTTTAACTTTATCTCTTTCACATAAAGAAAAGCAAGTGGAAATCTAGGAATGCATGGTGTCTCATGAGCATTTCCTTGGTGTGTGAAGATCTGAGGGTGTGGGAGCATCCTGGGTGGGTGCGGTGGATGGAGAGGGGCACCTTGTTTCTCAGGGCTGCCAAGGAGAGGTGTTGGAGGACAGTGCTACTTATCGTTGTCCACTCCTGCTAGTGTGCTGTGCCCTCTGCAAGGGTAGAAAACATCTCACCCACACGCCTTTGTCTCCTGCTGCACTGTGTCCACCCTCTGGTTCCTGCATGAATAACCCCACTATTTCTGATTTTCTCTTACTTTGGGATGCTGATACCTTATCTCATTTGGGCATTCTTCTCCAGAGAATGCTGGCACATCATGCTATGTCTTTGGCTCTGGTGACCTTAAGCGCTGTCTCTCTTGAAACTCCTATGTTTTCATTCTTGGGAAAGCAAACACTGTTTTTGTCAGTGTGCTTATCTGAATTTTCTTTTTGTTAGCTGATGACTCATTTTCAAACCTATTTCCTTCATACTGCAAGTGCTCTAGTGTATTTGTAGCTTTCTGTTCTGCAAATCAGAAAGACTTTGTAAGTAGAAAAGTTAGTTGTAACTTGACATCTTTTGAAGTCAGATGTCTCTCCATTTTTTATTTTATTTTTATATCTTCTTTTTATCCTGCTAGTTTTGAGAACTGAATTTGTATTGCTACTTGTTTTAAAAGACAAATTAAAATAACACTGTATCACTAAAACACTTTTTTTATATGAGTGGTTTGTGGAGATGGTGCTTGGAAGGTTTATAGGTTGCAATTTTCAGTCAGAAATAATAGGGTAAAACCAGTGATTCCTAGACTGCCTGTATTACTTTCCCCTGATTGCTGTGTGAGCTGAGAGAAATAGTTAGGCTGTGTAAATCAATCATGTCACTGGTAGATGTTTTAAAAAAAGTACCAATTTATTTAATATTTTTTTTCTGGTTTGTACGGTTTTAAAATTGAATATCAATTTTCTATTAACATAAATGGTGTGTTCATGTGTTCTCTTACTCTGTGTTCTGCATCTTACTAACTTTTAAAATTGTAAGCATGCCTTGAGTTTTCAGAAGATGTATATGCAAAAATGCATTGAGGCAGATGAAGGGTCATCTTCAAGTTTCAAAGCTCAGCTGAGTCTCATCTGGACTACTACCAGACTTTGAGCTGCAGCATTTTCTATTGTCAGTATTTGTCATATTTGGTATATGAACGGACCTAATCTTTTTTCCCAGGGTTCAGGCTTTTTCCTGTTGGGGAAAATAAATTTGTCTCCATTCTATTTTATAGTATTTAATTTCTGAGCAAAAATGGTTGTTTCTGTTCCGAAGACTTGAGGATATTGAAAGCTTGATTAAAATTACAATTTCTGTGGTTTTACTTAAGAGTTAGCAATGATTATTTTTTTCTTACAAGTTTAGTATCTTTCAGATAAGATTTTGAAATTTTCTTGCTTGCCTTTTTCTTACTATAGAAACATAATTTTAAAAGTATGTGGCAATGCTACAAATGTCGAAGACGGTTATCACTTCTGTGCAGTTAAAGTATATATGATACAGTATTTTGCTGTTGAAGTTTCACAATCTTTAGTTTTAAAATGTTGAGAAATAAAACAATGAAACTTGCCTACCAGTCTCCTTGAAACAGATTAATACTTCTGCCATTACTAAAGTAAGACCAACAACAATCTTTTTATGAGCCAGGCTTTTTAATTTTTAAGGAGATGAGAAATTACAGTAGCCTACTGAACTGTAGCATAGTGTACCCTCAGTTTAGGTCATAAATTGCTGCTGTGAATTTAATAAGTAGTTATGGTCTCAAATTTGGAGTAGTGCATGCAAAGGGAATATAATGGATAAGCTTAGAGAGGGTTAAGCAGTGTTCTCAAGAGGACAGTTATACCTAAGAGTTGGGAAAGGTTTCTGGAAGGTATTTAACTACTGTTGTTAAGACTAATGCCTAGGAATGATGCAGGGACACAGCTATGGTAAATGCTGACTACAAAGATTGAAAGTGTGTTTAGCTACAGCTTACAGTCCAAAGTGAGTAACTACATTTGATTGCAGTTTTAGCTCAAGTACTCAGAGCAACGTCCTGGGATGTCAGTTGTTACTTAGTGATTTTTATGCATACTTCTCTGGTTTTTTCCAATCAAGCATTTAAACAAGAAAGTGACAGATTTGGAAATTTTTACTTATTATGATGGGTGTTTGTTATAAAAACTGACATAAACCTCTGACAGCTCCTCTCAAGTGTATGCTTGAGGGGGGGACAGACCTTGTTATCTTATTTTTGCTGTAAGAACCACCAAGATATTCAGACTCTGCGATGGGCTGTTTGGACAGCTGGTCCCTCTGTTTCATAGCTATCTCAACACAGTGAACCAGATGGATTTAGTATCTATAAAAGAGACCTTGGGGAGTCTGTGACAATGAAAGTTTGTAGTGATACAGACAAAGCCTTATGAGGACAAATGTTCATTGCTTACTAAAAGAATATGATGTGTAGCAGGGTTCTTCTTTTTTTTTTTTTTTTTTGGTATGTATTCAATTAGTATTTTGCAGAGTTGGACTGGGAGTTGTAGCTATAGCCTTAAGTCAAATAATAAAAATAAATGTTATGTTATGAAATTAGTTCTTTTGGGCAGTAATTTCAGATATACGTCCACATATGCACTCTTTGTTTAGTGTTGAAATTAATTTTAATTGTATTTCTTGGTTAAGATTGCTGTTTTCTGTACCTAAGCTTGAAATCTTTGTGTACGTGCGCTATCAATTACACACAATGTACTATAAAACAAGTATGTATGAGTATATTTGTATATATTTACACATTTTCTGTTTACTTAACGTATTATGTGTAACACTGCAATTAAACTTTATTTGTTAAAATGCCAAAAAGCGGCTTAGTGAGAGCTCTAAGTTTCTATACCATAATAAATGCATCACATAAAACATTAATTTATTACATGTGCTTGTAGGAACTCTGTTGAAGATGGACTGGGAATCTGCACCATTTTTTGATACCTTAATTCTCATGCCTACTGTACAGTGAACTAGAAAAACAGTTAAGAGCAATAAAAATGCATAAAGGATAGCTGTTTACAAAACCAAACAGAAGTTTAGAACAATGAGACAGGAAGTGTAGCAGCACTTCTACCCAGTACTTTTAAAGGCATAGTTCTCTTATCTTTACAGCACTCTAACCAACCTCTACTTATGCCAAGTGCTTTTTGAGTTGTGCCCACACAGATTTCCAGCAGCTTCTTTGAATGAAAATCCTATAGTAATTTAAAAGATCACTCTTCTCTCTGTAAAAGAAAAATCAATATTAAATAAATAAATCCTTGCACCTATCCATTACTGTCATTTTTTTTCATCTTCCTATAATAATGTTCTCCTAAAATTAAAATATTAAGACTTTAATAGTATTTGGTTTATACTGTGATGTTCCCAATATTTTGCAACAGTGGGCTAGTGGTTCTTGGACAGTGGTATTTTTAAACAGTCAGATAACAACTGAATGGAACACAGAAGATGTTCATAAAAGCTGATTGGGGAAGAGAAGCAGCGTAGTTGTATTAATAAGATTATGGCCTGGGCTAATTAGTCCTTGCTGCGGGCTGTTCTGACTTTCCCAAGTAGTGCTATATGCTGCCGTGTACACAGGTCTATGTTGATAACAGCTGTTTAGTGCTCAGCAGAGTCTTGGTCTGGTGCATCTGGTACACTACAATTATTATGAAGTAGTTCTTGCCCGTCTTTAAGTTTTCTGGATTATCTGTTTTAAGATTACTACTACTGAGTAGAAGCTCCGAATTCACAGTGTGCTCTTATGAGCAAATAAAACTTAACATGAATGATGATTTTGAATCAGGACCAATAATAAGGCATGTTTCTAAGTGGGAGACGTAACACAGAGTAATTTAAACCTGTCTAATTAAGCCATGACTATTTTTACTCTTACTAATATCTATGTGACATCTGTAGAATGTACAAATGGGGGCGTTATGCAAGATTGCACATTAAATTCATGTTAATACTTACAGAAGTAATGACATTGTAATTATATGTTGATATCTCTTGCAGTTATATGTTGATATCTCCTGCAGTTTAACTGGTAGTATGTTTGACACTGAATTATTACAGAATAATACATAGCGTTTCATGTTGAACAGAATGGCTTATTTAAGACAATTGCATTCTTATTATTGCTCTTCCAAGAAAATGGACTTAGTAGTGATATCTTGGCAGTGGAAAATAACCTATCAATGTGTTGATATAACAGGTCACTGCTACATGTGTGTCTTCCAGAATATTGTCAAAGCCACACAGCACCTAAAGTAAAGAATATCAGCATTTTCAATGGAAAAATTATTAGCCATGAGGAAAGCAGAGAGAAAAAATATTGAACTGTAGACTTTGTGTCAAGAATATAGAAAATGTGAATAAGAGAGAGCAGTCAAATTGAAATTAAGTAGGTATTCTAAATGTATGTATGCTCACAGGTATAGCCAAAGCATAAAAGATTTTAAACATTATTTCTGGTTTGATTGTTGGAATTTTAAGCACTCACTGAAGTCACTGAAGGTGAAATTTTTAAGTCTTGTACATTGCTGGAAGTACGAGTTTATGCTGGTTAAAATATGTGGGAAGATTAATATCAGGAATATAAACTTGCCTTTTTCACCCATTTGCTTCTAAACCATTGTTGTGTCTCTCTTGGTGAGTGGAAGCTGTTTGTTGCTAAATGATGTCTATGTGGTAGTTTACGCTGATTTTGAATCTTTAAAAAGTCAAATTCGTAATTTTTGCCTTAGAATACAGTACTTGAGAGGGGTTGTATTGACTTGCTGGTCTAGGTTACACTGTTGTTTTGCTGATTCATAATTTTTTAGAAAGAGTTGCAGGTGTCATTGAAGTGGGGCTACAGGTGTAGCTCTTGTACGTTGTTGCAGTAGCAGAGATTTCAATAATTTGAAAACAGTTCTTCCCATTCTATTGATTTTTGTCCTTATAAGTACCCCTTGGCTGAAGGTCCTTGTACATTCTACTTTTTTTTTTCAGGTAGGAAAGGGAATGCTGTATGTAGAGTGAAATCTCCCAGGAGGCCAATAATTAGGTAGTAGAATTCTGTGGAGAATGAGCTTGTGAGCTGGTAATTTGTCCTGTAATAAACACTCCTGTCACTATCTGTCAATCATAAAACTATTCAGCACAGCAAGTGTGGAGGATGCAGGTTGCATGACTTGTCCCCTGTTGCCAGTCTGGGCAACACCAGTCTGCTGACCTAGAAATTGGAGGCTTAGAGGAATTTTATTACTGATCTAGACAACTAGGAAATTTTATTACTGGGGGAAATGGAGTATGCATTTCATGGCTCAGTGCTTGTAATGGTTGAAGATTTCAATCCCTCTTTGGGATAGAGGAAATAGAATTAAAGAATGAAATCCTAACAGATTTCAATCAGTAACTCCATTAAAGTTTTATTTAATATACACCTACTGACAGTGATCAAGGTGTCATTTAATAAATACAGCTCTGATGCTACAGTGAAATCCATGTCCACATAGAGCTACTGAACAATTCATTTTTCATTCTTTACAAACACCTTTATTTTTTTATTTTTACAAATAATACTTGTCATAAATAGAGCTTAAAAGTAATCATATTTATGTTAGCAGTTAAATGATTGCTGACATACTGACCTGTACCTTTCAGAAAAAATATAATCAAAGTGCATAGACAGACTAAAGGTGTGCTGTGCAAAATCTCCACTATCTTTAACTTGGAAACAAAACTGCAACCCTCATTAAAAGCAATGTTTTCATTTTTTTTGATATTGTACTCCAAGGACTCTGGATGCTTTTGTATAGAAATTAACACCCTCTTGCAGAGATTACAACAAAAACCCGATCACATCTGCTTGCTGAGTCTATGAAATATTAGATATTCAGTAGAAAACCACCGGGCAGCATAATTGTATGGAAAACAGACTGCTTATATTTCAGAGTTTAAATGTTTTACACAGATGTGAGTTTGATCCTTCGCAATATTAATGGTACAGGCACGTTTCTAAGGTGATGCAGCCAATTTATTCTTTGTGCATAATAGCAACCCAAAAATCTCCACACCCTGTTGCTTGCTAAAATTCTGAGTTTCGGAAACAATTGGTGTTTTTGAAAGTGTTTGACATCAAAATAATTTTTTAATAGTGGGAGGAGCTTGAAATATTTAAATAAGAATCAGCCTTGACATTTCCAATATATGAAATTCATTATTTTTATATATCACACATACTGCATTTTCCATTTTTCTTCCAAGCAGGGAGTCTATCCTTTCCTCCACTGTATCAAATCCGATACTTGTCCTAGTGATGTCATGTAGAATTTTGCTATTTTCTTTAACAGGAACAGATCTTTAAGAAAAGGCATTAGATGAACTGAACTGTAGAAACAATACTGATGGAGTTAGAAATTACATTTTTAGGTTATCATATTTTTTTTTACATTCAGCAAACAAGTCAAAAATAAATAATTCATAAATATATATGGGAAGGTCTTGTAAGTTTAAAAAAAATCTGAATTTGTTTTACTAAACAAGTAGATATTATCAAAGGGTATGTCTGCATTAGGAATTATGATGTTCTGCTTAGAGTACTTAGTGATTATGTGATTCATTGTGTTTAATTTCAGTAAGATAAAACTCAAAAGGGGTTTGGTTCAAGACTGCTGTTTCAGTGCCTCGTTCACATCAGAGAAGTGAAAACAGGGAGGCTTTCTGACCTTTTTAATCTTCATTGGACCCAAATAACTGTGTTAAAGACAATACAAGGAAAAAAAATGTTAAGGCAAACTCAAATTTTGTTTTATGGGAAGCATCATTAGTCTTTAGGAAGAAATGAGAAAAAATTGGTTGCTATTATTGTTAGGAGTTAATGCAACAAAGTAATTTTTCTTCAAACAGTTGACAGGTAATTTTCCTCATTATATAAGAGGTAGGTTTGAGGAAGAATGGCTTGAATTTATCATATACAAAGAGGTAACACTGAGCTTGAGTGTTTGCAGATTCCCAGATGAGGATGATACTGTATCTCAGGCTTTTTTTGTTTGTTTATAGAAAAACCAAAGCCCTGTCAGTGATTTAACTTTACATTTCCAGTGGGAATTCCTGCCATAACTGTTGAATGTGATTATCCAACCTGATTTTTGGTAAACAAAAAGCTAAATCAGTAAATATGAAAAAAAAGATAAAATGTACATTCAAAACGAGTTGATGAGAACACTTAAAATCCAAAGCATTTTGAAGCACATACTTACTGAAATGAAATCGTAAACTCTTGTTGCATTTCATGGGCTTTGGATTAAGATTTAGTTCATCAGGAAACTTGAAACATGGGCTTAATTTTAAGCATATTAATGATGAATTTAAGGGAATTGTTCATGATGAGTGCTTTCAGTGCTCTGGGAACAGATGTGAAGTCACTGCATGGGTAGATTTGCAATGTAGGGTTCCAGATGACCAAGAACTGGGGCAAAACAGAAAAGGCAAGTAGAGAATCTGTTTCCAAAAGTGTTACACATCTAGTTTCTCACAGAGCTTTGTCCAGTCTATTACTGTGTTTCTCTCTGTAACAAAAGAAGTGACTTCCAGTGGTACAAGTAGCTAAGTGAGTCTGCCCCCAAAACAAGTCCAATACACTCATTTGTTATGTAGAGCAGATCTATCTTCTCTGTGCATAGCCTAGCTATATTTCTATCTGTATTAGTTACGCTTGCTCTGTAAAGTTGTATTTTTTAAATTTAGAATGGGATAGTCTATTCACATCGGACAGGAATTCATGGCAGTTGCCGATGCATAATATATGCCTCATATGTTATAGAACAGGCCCAACTGTTTTTTCAAAGGCTTCTTTTTCCCAAGCTTGATAACTTTTATTCAGGCTATTGTTTTTCAGTATTAAATAGAAAATAAATAAATATAAGGTAATTGTTTCCTTTTCATTAATTCTGTAATTTGATGTTGTGATGTGCTGTTAGCAAAGACAAAAGGAGTAATGTATACAGTTGTGGCAACTGGACCTTTTTAAGTATTTCTAAGGTCCTTTTTCATATTATAATATGAAAAAAATAAGGTTTTACTCTGTAAAGAAACTTGGGCAAGGAAATTTTGTTGTGATCAGATTGTTTTTAGAAAATCCCGGGTAGTCAGATTTCTAGTGTAAATATTGACACAGTTATGATTTCCTTTCATACAGGTTCATGCATTCATGTATACTTTTTTTTAAACCATACTAAATTGACAGTTTGTGAACAGTTACTTTCACTGTTATTTTCATATGCATTTTCATGGGTATGTGAGCATGTCTTTCAATCTAATTCAAGTAGGACTTCACTATAATGTATATAGAATGGCTAATGATAAACAATCTGGCAAAGTTGAAGAATAAATCTGTCCTACAAAGTTTTAATTTAAAAAGGATTTTTCAGAAAAAAAATTACATGCATAAAACCAGAGACTTAAACCAGTCAATTAAAAAATAGCACACAGTAAAATCTGCAATTTCAGAGTTGTGCTGAGATCTTGGGGCTTTTTCCCCTAACAATATATGAAATTAAGTTGCTATTGACTTTCACCTACAGCTATGAATGCAAAGTCCAAACTACTATTCAGTCATAATAGTGCATTATGTTCATAATGCATAATGTTTGCATTAATTTAGTGTGTACATGAGCAAAAAGCATATATAGCAAAGCAAATGACATTGTTTCTTGTGAGCCTTTGACCTAGCTGTAAGAGATTATCTTATTAGAGAAGGCAGTTGGAATAAATTTTCAGAGAAACAGCTAATTGCTATAAATGTTCCTGGTTCCTAAAAAGAGTTATATTTCTTGTATAGGTACTGTGTTTGTTTTCTTTGAGCTATTTATACTATAAGTTAATTTGGCCTTGAGAGTGTTCAGTCATGGAGTGAAATGTAGCACTTGTCCGTTTTCTAGTTTAGAATACAAAAAAGCATTCTATGTGATGCTAGACTGTTTTTCAACTTGGAGAGAACAGTATTTCATTATCTCTCTTTATGGATAAGGGCTACAGAATTATGCTGTATTCTTTATATTTCAGGTTTTGCTCTGCTTATTTCTGTAAAATCTTATTTTAAAATAAAGGGAGAGTATTAAATGTTATGGTCAAAAAATCAATACTCTCATCATGGAAAACACGTTCTAGTAGAATATTGGACTGTTTGTTCTTAATATTGGATGCTCTGCTGCCTGCAACTTTTTGAATGTTATATAATAGTTATAAGATTATTTGAGCAGAATCTTCAGATGTGTGAAAGATGTACTTCTTCAAACTTACGGAAAAAAAATTAGATTCCTACATAATAAAATTGCTGGATATTTAGGATAAATATGTTGAGCTGAGATTTAGAGAGGTCTGTCTTCCTGAATGAGGGATTTAAACATAAATCCTTGATTTATATGTTGTCTTGTTAAAACGAAATGAACAACTGATGTTATCTGGCAAATACCATCTAACATATTGATGATGCTTGATAAGAGATTTTAATAAGGTTTCTGTCTAGCTATTCCAGTCACATTTTTTTAAAATACCCCACTGCCATCTACTATGGAGACTGAGGAACAACTTCTGTTACAGAAAACAAGCTTGATTTAATAATATTTAGGGAGCAATTGAAGCCTGACAATGTAGTTAAAAAAAAAACCAAAGCAAAAATAAACCACAAACAAAACAGAAGCAGCAACAAAACCCAAACAATCCTAAACAAACACACAACCAACATGCAAAATCAAGAATTGACTTTATATGAGAGATGAAGTGCAATGTATTTTCACTAATGAGAAGGCATTTATAAATTTTCCTTGCTGCTCTTGAGCTAGTTGGAGTAGAAACCAAGCAGGTTATGATCACTTCAGGAAAAAGCAACTATTATGGTCTGTGATCAATAAACTAAAAATTTGCCAGGTGTCAGGAACTACCCATCTACATTTAACAAACTAAACAACCCTTGCCAAATTTCCACATGTGTATATATGAAAACAACTATAAGGTAATGTACAAAGAAATTTAATTTTTCTGTCATACAGACTTTTGTCAACTAAATTTTACTGAAACTTCCACAAACCAAAACATTATCTGCATATACTCCTCTGTATATGGTTGTAGTTGTGCCTTATGCTATGGAAACCCAAGAATTATTCAAATGTAGGTTCTTAAGAACGTGTGTTTTGCTCTTGTTAGTTCTCTACCCGCATCTTCAAAGGGCATAAAGTTCTTGTAACTTTGCTGTTAACTTTCTCTTCCCCTTGAGCAGACTAATTTCTGGTTTTGGTTGGGTTTTTTTGAACAAGTGGAATGCTGATGCCACTTCTGCCAGGATGACTGGTATTCCTTCGTTGCTTTCTGTCTCTACCAGTAGCTGCCTGCTGTCTCCCATGGTGCATCTTGTCTGTACAAATGCACATGCGTACAAAAAAGCAGACCAAATTAAAGTTTGAGCACATTAGCATTAAATCCCATACAACTCCCTTCAGCAGTGCAGGATTAGATTTAATTTTTAGTAATACATTGAAGCAAATATTCTTGAGTTCAAAACACCCAATTTTGCAGCATCAGTGATGAGAATATTTGTTGAACTCATTACCTGATTACATGGTTTTTTAGGTTATTTCATATGAGTCTGTGAAGAAATATATTAAAAAAATACTTACTATATGTAGTGTTATAGTTAATAACTGTTAACGATTTACACACCCATGTGTGAGATTGGTGCTGCCAAGGTGAACAGGACTATCACACCCTAAATTTAATTATCCAAGGGTGATTGAGGAGGTGTATTTCACAAGAAGTAGAGTTCTGCTGTATATAGATCTAGTATTATCTACAGGTATTTAATCATTTTCATTGCCAGTGTGTTAAGTGGTGCATCATTTTCTTATAAATGCATTTGAACACAAGCACAGAGAATTAAATGTTTAGAATGAATATAAATTGTAGCAAATAGCAGAGCACTTGAATAGAACTATGTAGATTTATGCTAGTTGGACCCAAAGTAACAGAAGAATAGCTTCAGGGAAATGCTAGCCTTTGTAAAGTTTGAAAGAATAACTGAAAAGCCATTTTGAGGAAGGAATTTCTGTCTAGCTAGTGTTCACAGAATAAAAAAAACAAAACACCAACACTTTTGTGTGACCTTTAGATAAAATCTGAGACGTGTTGACCTTTAATTCCTAAGTGCTTGATAATTTGAAATTCGGAAGAAATGGACAGCACAAAAATTAATCAAAAGGTGATACGTCTTACGTTCAGTGCTCTTTGCATTATGTAATAACAATAGACATACTGTGCTGGCATCTAAAACCAAAAATACATTTTCTCAACAGTCAATAGGTCTTAACCTAAGTAGTAAAGTAAACTTCATCAATCTTTGCAGATATATTCTGGCTGTTTAATTTTAATTAAGAGGCTTCTTTTACCACCTCCTTCAGGAATTATTTGATTAATACTGGTTTTAGTATGCCCCCTATACTCCTGCATCTGTAACTTTTGTGTGTCTTTTATTATGAAAGAAAAATATTTCACTTATCCAAGATGTTACTTGAACAAAATTGTATGTCTGTAAATTTTTTGGCTATTTTCTTCACTTACTTAAAGCTCCCTTCTGTCTGTGCATGAATTCAGGAACTCTGGAAAAGGAAGATAATCCTTTCTTGTCCAGTCTCGCAATTGGGAGATTAATATTTAAGTTAAAACCTTCTGTTTCACCATTCAACCAAAATATTATTAATAAAACTTGTCATATCTTTTTCATGGACTTACTTTCTATGTTTTAGGCCAGAGGTTATCATTAGGTCATCCAGTTTGAGCAATATATAGCAAGTAAATGATTTCTTGTCAAACAAATTGGCTCTGGGTTATGGCCAAGAGCAAGAAATATTGGGAGTCATGCAAACATAATTTGAGATTATTGAAATAAATAAATTGCCATAAATAAATGCCATAAATTTTCAGACAGAATCTCTACTCCTTCTCTGTAGTCTCCCAGATAATGTAGTGTAAAGGACTATTCCTGTAAGATGATACTGTTTGTGTCTGGTGACTTAGACATATTGATACCTCTTTCTGTCTTTAAGAAAGAGAAGGAAAAATAGTGAAGTAAATTGCAGAGCAGTCCTGGGGTCTGTAATATTTCACCTCCCTCTTTGGGTTGAAGGTATGATTGCAATTGACAGAGAAAATGCTGATGGTTTGACATCTGAGATTTTAGAAAATCTCACAGCTCAATTCCTAGATGATTTTGAGCTCCTGTAGAAGCTCGTGGTACTCTTCAGGAGTATATCTTAATTTTATAATTTGTAGTACATATAACAATGCTATCTAGCAAAAAGTGTAGAAAAATAGAGGCATAAATTAGGAAATAGTGATGACATGTAAATAGCACTACAGGATTTTTTTAGTATAAGTAATGCAGTTATTACTTAAATATTTTTTGCCCTGCTAAATCCTTCTCAATTCTGGAGAAAGTTCATGTTGGTTTTGGGTCTTCTTAATTATTATTAAAGTTTTTGTTTTTACTATGCAAGGTATGGTCCTATAGCCATGAGATTCAGTAACATCTTACAGGAGGCCTGCAGACTCTGGGAGCTGCTGACTGTAAGCTACAGAATCAGAACATGTATTCACACACTTATTCAAATCCTGAGTGAGTTTATTTCAAGATCTATGAAGAAATCTGAACCCTCTGAAAGGTTGTTATTCTCGGCCTGTAGAGCCATGTTAGGGATGGAGATTCTCTTTTATGTAAGATTTTTGTCTCTTTAGATGCGAAAGTTATAATCAATGCATGAGAGAATAGTGCTCATATTCTCCTACTAGCTGAGCTGTGTAGTATTGCTTCTAGTCAGACATGTGCACAGTTGCACCGAAAGAAATGCTCTGTGCCACCATTAGTATGATTTTTTAGTAGCAGCTTGTGTTTGCTTGAGGGGTCTATCATCAGTCTACTTCTGTGAATTTCCCTTCACCTCTATTCAGTCTACCGATACTAGATACAGTTTCTGTGTCAGGAAATAGCTACTGTGGACTGCTATGAAGAGGCTATGTGAAAATATAGGAAAAAATAAAGTAAGAAGACAAAGTCATGTTTAACTTGGTTTGTAGCTAATTATCACTCAGAAAAAGAGATAAAACTCACTGAACTTTGCAAGTGTGGGAACCAAGTCAAGATATGAGAGATGTTGAACCCCTTTTCATGAAGTATCTTTTGGGGCAGCTCTTTGCTAATCCTTTAGTCTTGCCCATTCCATCCTTGATCTCCCAAGTTGTTTTTGGAGATGATAACATATTTCTTTGTGTTGGATGCTTCTGTGGAGATGAGCACACCTCTTCCCCATTTCCCCCTGCTTATGTGACAATGAGAAAAATAAAGTAAATCTTTTTGTCTTCTCTCTGTTTTTGGTTATGATCTGTGATTTGACAGTCCATTCTTCCTCCAGTGGTGTTCAACCAGTCATCTTCCTACTAAGTCCAAGTAACCGTTGACTTTCCTCTTCAGGCTGCTCATCAAGTTCCTATCATTGCTCACTTCTTATCTGTCTTCGTGCTTTGCATGAACCGATGGTGGCTATTACAACTTTCTTGTTGTGTACAACCAAAATTCAGCCTAGCATAGCACTGATTTACTTTGGACTATAATATCCCTTCACAGATCAGATTTATGCAATTCAGCTGACATCAGCTGTACATGTATAAAGTCATAAACAGCCTTAGGAACTCATTAAGAGGCATTAGATTTTCTCAGAGTGATTAAATACTGTAGTTTCACTATACAATGCTCAACTCTCACCCCTTGTAAAAATTTAAAATTCTTCTTATCAATAATAACATCCACTAGCTGACATTACTTTTATGCTCTATTCAGGAATATGTTTTGATGTGGGGAAAAAAAAATCAACAGAAAATTATATTTAAAAATATAACGCTTCCTTGACTGGACCAGCAAGTTTTGTTCTACAGAGTATTTTGCCTTGCTGCTACTGTGAAATAAGCAATTGTCTTTTGATCATGTGGTTTTAAAAAAATGTCTGATCACTGATGGTGAGAGAGAACTACCAAGACATAAGGGAAAGGTCTGGATGCAACATTTTGCTGTAACAAATTGTTGTTTCTTTCCCAGAGGTTATATAAAATATTTCATTCTGTAGCTGGCTGCCTAGCAGCCTGAAATTAGCAGCTGAATGTCCTTTGTTCATCCTTTCATTGATCACGCCTTGCATTGTGCTTGCTGTTTCCAGCCCTGGATTGGCCCAAAACCTCTCCTGTTGTACAGTAATTGCTGTCTGGCTGTGCTAAATGTCTGTCCCTCTTTAGGAAGTAAAGTTTACAGTTGTCTGTTGGGCAAGGAAATTGTTCTATGAGAAATGATCATGTAAGTATTAAATTTTAGAGATGAGCAGCCATTACCAGGCAGACAAACAGTAATTATTTGCAGACTTGTAAAGCCTCCAACCACTGATAGTTTGTTTCCCTTCATTGTGTTCTAATTAAGGAAGAAGAATTTAGCATAAACCCTTTCCATTCCTTCTTGAACAGTTCATCACTAGACTGTTAGCCCTGGCAAGGAAAGCTAAGATTGAAAGGATGCTGTTTTGTCCCGTAGCAGTTCTGCTTTACAGAGCTCCTGTTCTCGTCTGTTTGTTGCTGTCTCTGTTGTGCAGGGCACTGTTTTACAGGTACACTAAAACAAGTGTTTTGTGCACATCTGTCAGGGACTGAATCAGGGCACCTATGTGGATAAAGAATAGTCTTTTTCCTTATTATTTTACCCAGACATCTGATTTTGTTCTCAATTCAACCTTACTAAGAGTGTTATTGGCACAAGATGAGGAGACTCATCGGCCGCAGAATCTCTAAGTGCAGATAAGAAAAGACAATTTCTTACACTGACAAAGCTGCCCAAACCTTTGTTTGTGAAACTTCTCCTAGTTACCTTTTTATCAGGCAACTGATGGAATTGGACTGTAGGCCTTAAAAAGACAAAAATAAACAAAAAAACTCTACAACTTTGTGTTGGTCTCATGTGTAGTCTGATTAAATCCAGAGCATCCCTTTGGAATCACTCAACCCACTTTAAAAGCCATCTTTGATTGTTTGATAGATGGCTAATTTTTGGAGTTCATAATCTGCAATGATAAAATAGTCTGTCAGAGTTTGCATCTTGTCAAAAAACAAAGTAAAACCTATGAGCTTGAGTTCAAATTTAGATTGATGCTAAGTGGTTCTTATGCAGTTTTCTTTTCTTGGAGGAACCTGAAAAGATGAGTGTGGCGTTGGTTTCTTTAATGTATCTGAAAAGCTATGTAGAAATAAAAACTTAAGTCTAGAGCTGGAAAATGTGAGCTGTTTCCAAAATGCATTCAACATTTCTTATTTCTGGATTATAGAAACTAATTACATAACCCTTCTGACCTGAGTTAATTGTTACCCTTGATGCTGTTGCCAACGATTGACATTTGCTAGCTGTATTACTACCACCTAGAGTACAACAGGTTACAGCACTGGTGAGGAGTACCGTAAAAATGCCTAACATAGTTTGTAATATTAATCACGCTACCTATATATTGAAGTAGATGCTCTTGAAAAATATGCTGTCCGGATGAAATTTCTAATCAAGACTTTCTTATTCTGGAATTACAAAAGTTTGAACAAAATGGAATACTAATGGAAACCTTTTGTTTATAGTTACGGTGGTTCCTTTGTGATTTTTCATTTTAACCTAATTCTTGGTGGTAGTTGAAAAAGAATATAGTGACACCAGTAAGAATCTCTTCTTTGTTTAAAAATTCTTGCATGTCATTTATGCCTCTTTTAGATTGAGGAAATGAAAGATTGCTTAAAAGCGGCTATGCAATTGCTTTAGTTTTATTTATGATTTTAAATCCACTACGCATTTTGTTGACAAATTTTGAGTAAGATGCAAAATAACTACTTTGAAGGCATTCTATTAATGTTACACTTGCCAGAACAGAATGTATCTAATGTTTCTTAATGCATGCAGGATATCTCCAACCAACAATCTTTTTTAAATGCATGAAGGGAAAAGATTTACTTCTGTGGGCCTACTCACAAGTTTTGGGAAGGAGCAGGAAAGTGTGAGGTTCTGGACACAGTTGCCCAGTCAGTATATGTCCTTGCCCTTGCACATAGCTGTGAATTTCTTAAATTGCTGTCTTAGACACACTCTGTTACCTTTTAAAAAGAAATTTAAAACAATCTCCCTCAAAAATATGCTGGCTTAAGTGTTGGGACGGTGATGAGCAGGTGAAGCAAGAGGAAGTGTTAATATGAGCAATGACACAGAATATGTGATACTACAGTGTACCAAAACTGATTGACTTCTTGGTATTTCTGCAGCATGTGTGTTGCTTACCACAACAAAAAAAAGGAGATTTGAATTCTCTCAATTTGAGAGCAGAAGTGTAAATTTATAGATCCATTCTAACTTTTTATCATAAATAAATGTGATTATTTCAAGGGATTTTAATTACTAGTTATGTAATCACTGAAATTCTAAGAGATTTTATTAACTCACAGGGACCATTAAATGAATTGCTGTTGTAAAGCTAGTTACAGGGAAGTTACAGTGACTTCAGAGGAAGGTAGAATATACCAATGTATACATGTTTGTGTTTATAAAGGGCACAAACCCCTGCTATTTCACTATTCAGGCCCAAGTACATACCCAAGAAAGCATCAGAGTTGGAGTATCAGAGGGAAAGATAATTTTATGCTTATTTATACACTATACACAAGTTTCGAAAAAAGGCAAAGGAAAAGGGGAAAGGAAAAGGAGAAGGAAAGGGAAGGGACTGGGGCTATCATTGCAATTATTATCAGTATCTGATGATTCATTGTCTTTGTGTTCTTGCTGACGAGCAAGAAGATGTTTAGATTTCCTTGTTACAGCTCTGTTATCTTTAACTGAACTTTTTGTTTTGTTCTGAAATTCTGCCAAGGAGCTCCACCCAGTTTCTAGTAAAGCGAGTTAAATAGCTATTCCTATCTGAGAGGAGCTAAAGGTGGTAAAATAATTCTTCCCTACTGCTTCAATTCCCATGCTGTGTGAGTACTGTTGTAAGATTTGTTCTCCCTCAGTCCTGGAGCAGAATTACATATTCCAAAGACTACTGAGGAATGGAAGTGGGTTCTTCTGAACCTTATGTTTAAGGTACAAAAGCTGAGTAACCTCAACTTGAAAGTGCAGTGATGCATGGCATGCTTTAGTCCTTGGCTGGCTTAGTGTATGCTTTCAGGCCTCAGCATTCCTTAGGTTCTTCCTTGATAAACAAGAGATGCTAAAACAGTTTGTTCTTGAGTATAGGGGAAGGCTTTGTGACCAGCTATGTCAGTGTGGTAGTTTGTTTCTCGCTATGTAAGCACTGCTTTTGTCTTCCCTATTTGTAACTAATGCATTCTGTATCACCTGGAACTCTCAGGCTGCTTTTTTGTTGCCAAACCAACCAATTCATTGCACCAGTTAGTTGTACTCGGTGTGGTTCTTACTCAGAAAAAAAATTACAAATAGTTAATTTGGAGTACAAATATGAGTAGATGATACAGATGATTGTTATTTTCCTTTTTTCTGAAGTTTGGTATCCCAGTATGGAAAAAGGAGGGATATCCTCAGATTAATAAAACGTGTAGTTATGTCTAATAAAATCAGTGCTTTTTCTTGTTTCAAAACTGTATCACGGTTCTATGGCAAAAGCTATTGAGTTATTTAGCTCTATTTAGATAAGGTCCTCAATACAAATGACCACAAATGCTGATTAATTCTTAAATAGTAATCTCTGTTTCACTTGTTAGTTGGGCTATGGGATTTACCATCTTATACAGTGTGTTAAGATAAGACATGTTGGTGTCACAATAATTCCCCAAGTTGTATATGTAGACTGTGACCGAGAAAAGCATCCTCATGATTCTCCCTAGTGCACAATCTACTGTCTTTCTGCTGCAATGAGATGTGAAATAATTTTCTTTGTATTGGTAGGCAACTGTTTATGCTTTGCTCACTTAAAGGCAGTAGGGTCTAATTACTGTAGTTCAAACATTGCTGTTTGCATATTCCAAACTCTCACGTAAATTTTGAAAGAATTGTAGGGGAATATAAAGCTGGGGAACAGCTAACAAGTGGAAAAAAATGGAATAAGAGCCTTGTAATCATAGCATGTTTCATTGAAAATGAATCCAAATAGTACAGTTCTCTTTTGGATACAGATACAGAGTTTCATCTTAGGAACCAGCTATTCAGTTTAGTCTCCATCCCTAGGTAAAACAGTATTTTTTTATTTTCATTGCAACACAAATTGTACCTGCTTATTGGAAACAGTGTTCCTGGGAGAAAGTATTTTGTCCTGGATGTTAGGAAAAGCCATGAAAAATCCAGTTGTTTTAATTTTTGTACCTATACACTCATACTGTCTCTCTGTCTTCAATCTAATTCTCAGTGATGTTTTAAAGTATCTCTAATTCTGGGACAGAATTTCCACATTTGTGAGATAAGTTATTGGTTGGAGAAAAAAAAAAAAAGGGAGAGTGAGGGAAGCCACAGCACTTATAGCTTCTAAACAAAGTTGGAATATCTTAATGACTGGTGAAGAAACTCCAGGAAATGACCAGGTATCAATGGAATCTGATGAGAGTGATTCAGTTGCTTATATAGCTTGCAAGGAAATGGTGCAATCTGTACTCTGTAATGATTACATTTTTGACTGGTTTTGGAAATTTTTATCACTAAAGACAGATTTTCATTGAGAACTCTGTAGAATGCCTCAGAACATAATTGCTGAAATTTCCATTTGAAAGAGGATTTTAATCTGTGACAGATTTATTTATTAAAGGGGAAAAAAAAGAAAAGAAAAGAAAAAAAGACTTCATTATCCATCTGCCTTTGTTTTAGATTTTAGATGAGCCTTTATGTGTATGGGGAGATTTATTTTTCTTTTGATGATACAAAAAGATACTTTTTCACAGATTGAAAAGTTTGGATTGATTTAAAAATTTAGAATTTATTCGACAGTGTATTCTTACAAGCTCTCATTTCTGAGATAAGATATAAAGTTTGGACTAGATTTTCTGAAGGTTTTTGTTTGTTTTTTCTTAAACTAAGAGATGGGTCATTTTTTTTTCTTGTATCCTAGCTAATGTGAGCTTGGCCAGAATTGTACTTACCTCATGTCAGTCTGGCTGAGATAATCATACTGTGTTCCTGGCTGTTTCCAAGTTTTACACAATACATTTTTAGGAATGCTATTTTCATTCAGTGCAAGATCAATTGATCCCTGTGTATAGCTAGTTTCTCGCTAACAGAAGGTCTCCTAAGTTTGTAGAGTGTATGACACAATCTGATTACTCTTTGCAGTATAGAACATATCCAAAATTCAGATTATCTTGGCACCACCTAAATCCATTAATAGACTGAGAATTTGGTAGGGAACAAGTGTGGTGCTCTGTACTTCAGTCATTCTTTATCCATCAGTATAAGGTGAGGAATTCACTGAGTAATTTTTTTCTTTCACCATCAATTGGGGCAAATCAAGACCTCTAGTTTTTAGAACTATATAGTACATATAGTGGTTGTAAGAGAATCAAAATTTTAATGTGAGGGCAAAAAATAAATTTTAGATCATCACCATCATTCTAAATTGACTAGTTGAGATCTCTTTGGAAGGAAACACGTTTCTAATTGTGTGACTTATGTGTATTTTTATTTTACATAAAAGATCATATGTAGTGTACAATTCTTTCTAAATATTTGCTAAATAGAAAAGTAATTTTTTAAATTAGATATTGACACGCAATAACTTACAGTAGGTGAAGAAAAGCTAAAGCATTAAGATGTTTGTTAGTTACTTAAGGTATTATTAATCAATGTTATGGCCTGTAGGTGACACCTTTCTTTGGGCACAAAATGAGAGAGTATGGAACATTGTGAAAAAGTACAGAGGAATAAAGAGAGGCACTGCAGCAGGCTTGCTAAATTTCCATAGATCTGCAGATTTTAAGTGTGTGCTAATTAAGCGCTTGGTGAATCAGAGCCTAAAGGTTACGTTCATTTGTTTTGGAAGAAATCAATAGACTTGGAAGGGTATGGATTCTTTTCTTACGTGGTGGTAGTCAACTTCAGGCATGGCAGATTAACTTTCTAGATGAATTAGGACCATAAATCCTGTTCTCAAAAGCAATATAAACAGCTTTGACAGAAGTTGCTGCTTCTAAAGCAATTTAATTTTGATATTAAATAAGAAAATCAGATACATTAGACTTATTTACCTTTGAAAATGTTGACTTTTTTCCACCTAAAACTTGGATCAATAAAGAAGGAAACTACCTTTTTTCCTTACAGCAATTTGTAATTACCTGTTGTGCATTGCTATTTCAAAATAGATCCTGCAATTTACAGAAAATGTAAAAAAGCAACAATTAACTTATAAAATTACATTCTTAATTTACAACATGTTTTTCCTCCACATGATGACCTTTGTCTCAAGTAGAGCATGTTGTAGATTTCTCAATTTTCCCAAAGGGCTATAATTGCTATGCTACTTTTGGGATGGGAATATTTGAATTGCTGACGTGAAACATCAAAAAAACAGTCTTCAACTCATTTGAACACTGAATTTGTTTCTGCTGATGTTATAATCTGTATGAGCACTTGGTGAATGACAGCACAAGAATTAGGCTAAATTACGTTCTAAAATGTTTCAGAGAAGTGGAAAGAGGAGCCTATGCTTTTTTTGTTTGAAATAACGCCTCATTTTATGGAAAGAGGATATTCACACTGGTCTTCATTGCAAAACTCTTTTTCTATAGATGGTTATACACAGTGTTAAACATGAACAGTCAAATATAGAATTAAATGTAACATTTTTCATGTTTGTAGTGAAATGACAAAAGTCAAAGTATATGCTTTTGCTATTCTGCTAAATCATGGCTCCGTGTCAATACACTAAATAATAATAGGGATTGCAGGTAGACATTTTAGGTTATAGAATGACTCTTCTTAAACTATTAAAATTAATGATCTTCACCACTCTCCTGACTCAGGATCAACTCTGGATAATACGGAAGCTATTAATATGAAGGAAAATCATTATATGATTAATTTCTAAGAGGAGGAATCTTACCGAATGTCATCAAGTTGTCCCATGCACATGAATTGTATGAAATATCTTACTATATAATCTTGCCAAGAACATAAAAATATATGAGCTAGATGTGTGGAACTGGTTCTAAATAATTACATTTCTCTAATTTAATCCTTCTTTCTGACTTTTCATAGGCAGATAGAAAATATAAGCAATCATATATTGATTTGACCAGCAAAGTAGTTTCCTAAATGCTTTATTTTTCTATGTGATGATGTTCAGAAAGCTTTTACATTACATGCATGTTATTTTTTGTAATATATTATTTGTACTCTGGATTTATCAAACAGTAAAGGATCAGAAATCAGAAAATACGATGACAATCTTGTTACAGCATATTAAAAAAGAAGATCAAGTTATCTGTATAGATTTTTCGCTTACCCAAAAAAAGGAGTTACTAACAAGTTACTAATGTCATAAGATATATTTGCTGAATTCTTTAAATGTAGTATGCTTCAGGCTCATTAAATGATTCTTAATGCCTTACACTCTTCTCTGTGATTAGCAGATATAAATCTTCATCAATAAGTACATGTTAATTTGTGTCATGTCATACTGGATGTGGTTGGACATATGATTGATACTGTTCCGTTTTTCCATTCGTGATAGCTATCCAGCAATGACAAATGTTTCCACATTTAACAGCAGAAAGGTACTATGTCTGAATTGTAGTATCTGACACTTAACAGAGAATTAGCACTTTCTCAACTTGTTTATCTTCAAATCCTATCTCCTCTCATCACAAAGCATCTGGAGTTTAAAATTGATGGATGGGTGTGTGTTGCTTCCTTATCAACCTCAGACAGGTGATTCAGGCCCTTTGATATTCTTTTTATTAAACAGCTTTTCTTCTATGCATAGTAATGCAAGAAGTTTTTTCAGTGAGTGTGCTAAAGCTTTTTTTAAAAAAAAACAAAACAAGACAAATGCTTCTATACTAAAAATATTTTATACACCATAAAGGAGATTGGGTATTAATATTCTTAGGGCATAATTAGAGAATATATTTGCTCAATGGTAATAATAACATAAGGAAATACTATAGGTTGTTCCCTGGAATTAATCATTTTATGTCTAATCATCTTGTATGTTCCAACATGACAAGTTAACAAAAAGGCTGGTATACTGGAAGCTATGGCCTGTACACAATCTTCTATCTCTGTTTAGTCTGTGGTGAAGTGTTACAATGATGAATGATTTTCAATTCCCACACTTTCCCTTCTTGGCATTAACAAATTTTCATTCAGTGCCAAACTTTCAAGTCAGAGAGATTGTACTTTTCAAACTGTAAAGTCCCATTATGGGACTATTTGAAAACTGTGCTGACAGTAGTAAACTTCAATAAATCATTATTTGTCATTTTTCCTCATCTTTTCCTTTGTACCCTGACTTCTGTAACTAAGTCTTCTGCTATGTTAGAAATAGTTTTCCTGCTATATCATGAGTACACATACTTACCTGCACTCATATTCATGATACAGTCATTATATACCAATATATTTTCTGTGGAAGTAATAAACTCTAAGAATCTGCAGTGGAACTTCAGCTTCAAAGCAATGAAGAGTTACTGTCATTGTGGAAGGCCTGCATCTTAAAATACAGCTTTTACACCTTAAATAAAAATTTATACTGAACATCTGCTAAATAACAGTGTAAAACATTGTTTAGGACATGAGAAAAGAATAAAAGAGAAAATTAAGCCTTTGAAAACTTCTTGGTAAATAGAATTTCTTTTACAAGGATATTGGTGACATCAGACATTTTAATGTGAAGTGTCTTAAAAGAAAAAAAAAGAAAAAGAAAAATGAGAGGTAAATTGAATTTTTTAACTGTACATGAAATTTGTTTTAAAATTCTGGAATCTTGTGTCTATTTACTGTACAAGGGGCTGTATCTTTTTTTTTACAGCAACAGGTTCCTACACTATTTCATTAGGGCATAAGGAAAATTTCCAAATTCTCTTTTATTCCATCCAACCACTAGTTAGTTCAGCTGGTTTTCCTTCCTCTACATACTATTCAAGAGGCAATATGTGACTCTTTGTTGTCCTCTATCCATTTGCTTGGGGGTATAATATAAAATGAAGTTCTATGGAAAAAAACCTCTTGTCATTACCATTCCTTGACTGTATTTTTTTTTTTGTGTTTCTTTTCCCTTTTTTTAAAAAAAAAAGCCCCACCAAAAAAATAAAGGAAAAAAAAAACAAACCCCACACAAAACCACAATACAAAACAAAGAAACAAAAACCCAACAAACTGCAAGCAGATGGGGTTTCTTTCTGAGAAGCCTCACCATGTTGTGACAATATTAATAAATAAATAAATATGTATTGCTGGAAGCCAGAATAGATCTTAGTGTTCTGATAGACCTGGCAGGAAACCTGGAAAACAACATAAGCTGGGCCACAGTGTGATAGCTGTGCTGTTTAAAATACCTTATTTAAAAGAAAAGTAATAATGTGACATAGTTAAGCACTTGAAAATTAAGAAACACTAACAGTGTCATTTTATATGGTTTTAGCTTAGTCCTTTAACAGGTTTATCTATAGGTCTGTAGCATTATATGAAGCAGAATCTTGCATGGAAACCAGTGAGCATTAGTCCAATCAAGTTAGGCTTAGGGAATACATAGGTTTACAGAAATGTGAGAGTTAATTCACCCTTCTGTAAATTACCATTATATACTGAGAATCCAAAATGATCTTGTTAAATAGTGAATATGCTTGGGGAGCGCAGTGAGGTTGGAAATTGCTTAGTAGGAAAAAGTACAAGTCATATTTCAGTCAGAAGGAAAGAAAAACTATATAAGAAGGAACAGCTAAATAAGTAATTGTTTTGTAAATAAAGGTTGTAGTTGATTCATCAGTGGTAAGACCTCTGAACTGGAGAAGTAAGTTGTCTAGATGTCTTATGTACACATTAAATGAACTATCTTAATGGTCTCCAGTTGCTGTGAAGAGGGAGGAGAAAAGCTGGTCACCATGGTAGAGAGCCTACTGTTCTTTTCCTTAGGTTTCAGCAAGAAAAAATGAGATTGCATTTACAAAAATTACAAGTATGTGTTTTAGGGAAAAATTGCCAGAGGATTAAATAGTTAACTCCTCTATTGTCTTAAATACACTGAAGAAGCTTAAAAAGTGTTGAGTATTTGAGTGCATATGTATGTATTTTAAACAAAGTGTGCTGTTAGCATGGGATTGTGTCCAGTTTAGTCCTGTTTCAATCAAAGTAAGCACAGCTGCATGTGTTTCAGTTCTGATAGGAAATGTTGTGAATACTAACAGAGGAAATGCAGAAAGTGAATTCTCATCCATCACTTTAACACACTCTACTATGGACTGAACTGTGATAAGGGATTCTTGTCACAGTGCAATTTCTAGCTTTCTGAAATACTCCTTTGTACTCTGTCTTTTAGAGGGGTGATGGAGGGTGGGGGAAGCACAACATGAGCATTTGTGGAAACTTAAATGAAATTGCTGCGAAGTTGCCTCTGATTTAGCTACTTGCACTTTATTTGATGTTTCATAAAAGACAGGACAAGCTTAGTTTAAAACACAGTTTTTAAGAGTTTGCCTCTCTATTTGATTTTTGTTGTTTTCATTTGTTATTTGATTGGTGGAACCTCTTGCATTTTCAGTGACTTTGTATCATTTTGCATGTAAAAGAGCTGTTTCAGGCTATTCATGGTCTATTATGCAATACGCTGCTTGCTGTTTACAGAAACTTATAATAACAAGCCAAAAGCTTTACCATCTTTTTTCCCAGTAGTTAAGTATTTTATGCTGCATGGTGGCAAGTGAAAATAGAGAACAGTGTCTCAAAGACTTAATATCTATGCATACTGTAAATTTTTTAATGGTATTTTTTGTAAAAGGTAATTTGAGAATGTAAGTGAATATATGCATTTGGCTAGTGAGGGGGGTTGAATCTAAGCTTTGTAAATACATGATAGTCATTCTGCTACTGTTCCATATGAGAAAGTGAAACAAAACTCACTCGACTTTTATTTTGTATTAACAATGTTTTATTTAAAAAGGTAGTCCTTCATTTAAGACAAGGCTGGGATTAATAAGGTATTTTGCTCAAGGTTAATTACCTCATTGGAAAGCCTTCTTTAGTAAGTAAGTTTCAGAATGGATAATGGGCTAGGGACACTGAGAATGCTGGTATCTTGAGGCAAAGGCAATCTTTGAACTCCTTAATAACATGTATATATGAGGCCTGTTTTTCTCTTAAGATATCTTTTTTTTTTGCTTTTTGAAGACTCAGAGTATGCAACATTTGATCATTCCTCTGTATGTGTATTAATACATTTCACCATTCTTCAACCCAGAGCTTCAGAGGTATTTTATTCCCCATAACTGAACTCTCTTGGTGTATTGCACTGTGGGCCAAGATATTGGGATGCAGTTAGCCTTCCTACAAGCACACTGACTACTATAGGTGTGTGTTCTACAAGACCTTGAACAGAACACACTGGAAGAGGTGGTTTTAAATTGCTTTCCACGCCTTCACTTCTGCTAAATCATACAAAAGTATACTGTATTGCCCTAGTTGCTCTACAGGATCTGCCCTATCATGGGAGGGCAGCTGATTTTGGGAAGTGCTTACCAGGATGTATGTACTATTCCTTGGTAAGTTCTTCGGTTTCCCCTAGCTTACTATATTACCTTCTTAGCTTACAGCTAGTATATTAGAAGTTAATTTTTGAGTTATCGAACAGGAAAATAGTGTGCTTCAAGTGCCTTCAGTGCTTCATCCAAGCTTGTGCATGTATGTGCACATAGATAAATGATTTTTCTGGCCATGGTTAGACTGCACAATATTCCAAATTAGTCTTAATCCTTCTTCAACATTACAAATCATATTCCTTTGTTAACTACATGAAACATATTGCCACTAAGTATTATTGATAATTACGTGTCGGGAAAAGGCCTGTTCCTAAATCTCATTTCTGTAGAAGACCCATATAGTATACATAATTATACATAATTATACATAATGCTGTAACATGGTCTTCAGCTACCTGTAAGTGAATAACAGTTTGAAATAGAAGCAACCTTACATTTATCTCTTACGTTAAAAAATTCTGCATTTGTAAAGAAATGAAAGGTGATAAAAAAAAATATTTTTTTTCTTATTCTCTACAAGGAGAATACAAAATTTGCTCAACAGGTACCATGCAATGATGGGGAAGTATTAAATGTTTAATAAAGTAGAATCTAAACTAATCTATAGAAAAGACATGAAAATTTTCTTCTGTGTTTAGGAGCTGAGAGGAAATACTGCCTTTTTGACAAGCTAGGGAGGCTGCAGATGTGCTGTCTCTGTTCACAACAGAACAGCTTTAATGTGAACACAATCAATGTAAACTGTGTTTGACGTGTCTTCATGTGGCATGTTATGCAGTCGGGATTAAGAAAAAAACACCCTGACAACTCTGACTAGTCTTTCTTCAATATTCTGATTTATTATACTAGTAACTCATGACTATTGACTGGATGTTATTACTTATGGAAACATACACAGGAAGCAGATAATACTGTGAATTTCTCAGTTCAATTCCTTTTTCTGCATTTCAGTGTAATCTGTCTAACCTAATGTGATGTATTCCAGATGAACTGAGCAGGAAAATCATTCATTATTGCAAAAAAGGAGGGAGTTGAGTTAAAAGCCTCATTTGTCAAGTAAATGAAAATTGTCTTTATTGTGATCGCTTGCTATTTGTGAAATATGGACAATTTCATAATCCCTTTAAAAAAAGAAAAAAGTTTCCCTGTTCCAATTAGAACTGTTTGGGAAGCATTCATTATTACCTTTTGCAGCAAAGATTAAAGTAATGAGCACTTCCATATTGCAGTCACTAACCTTGATTAGTCCTTCAGATAAAATTTCAAGAAATGTTTCATACATTGGTTTCATACAATATTCATTATACTTCTAATTGGCAGAATTTAATCATTTAGAAATGTTTAGTAGCTTTAACATTTTCTTTATTCACATAATACTGCCAATACTCTCTTGGGCTCAGAGAAGGTCCAGTATAGACATCTTTCCTTTACAGTCAAAGGGGTGCAGTATCCTCTTATTGTTGTCTATACTTGCCATAAAAGAAGCATTCTGAGAAATCAGGTTTCTTAAGTAAAATTTTGCAATACGTGTCCTAATAGAGGACTCACCCATGTCATTGTAAATGCTCATCTGGAACTAAAGGGACAGATTTTGTTATACTTCCACTGTAAGCAAACTTACAGACCTACTTTAAACATATTTTATTCCTTTAAGTATGAATGGAAGTATTCAGTGAAAAATCTCACAGCAGAAAAGGCCAATACCAATTTGAAAGTACACTTTATATGGTACATCCCTAGCAAAAATGACACAATGATCAGAACAGAAATTACTTTAGCTGAAAATTTATAGTTCTAATTCAGTGAAGTTTGCAACTGTGATGAAAAATGTGGGTAGTTCTGACCCCCATTTTGGAAGAAAATGGGATTTTTTTGGGTTTTGAAATTTATTACATCTTGCAATGTGTCTGTAATAGCAGTGAATAACAGCCTATGTGTAGGTGCATAACTTCCATCATTATGATATAAACAAACTGCTATTGATGCCAGATTCCCAAATTCTGCTTAAAAACTTTCAGAGAAAGAAGAAAGAATGATGAATAGAAAGAGTATGCCTGTTGCATGCAATAAAAGCTTGCTTAAGTAAAACCAGCTAAACTAATGAATGCTGAACTTTGTTGAATTTAAGCAGCATATGAATAATGTCAAGATTTCAGCCATACCTGGCCTGAAATTTGACAATGCTATCAAGGTGCTTCAGTTAAATACAAAAGCAATTAAGAAGTCGTTATCCCACTTTGAATAAAGTCTTGCAGTTTTTATGTGGTTTTGGCTTGTTTCATTAGCTTAAATTTTCAAGTTTTTTTTTCCACTGAATGGTTTTTCTATTGTCATGAAAGGAACTGGTGGCTTTAGTCCTCTTGTATTTCTTTCAGCAAGCAGACTCATTTAGGGTGTGTAAATGTAGTGTAAATTGTCTCATCTTTTGTTTGTTCATTTGTTTGGCAACAATTGCTAGATCTTATTGGAGAGAATCAGGCCATTGAAGCAATTCCAAGGTGTGGTTTCTGTTTAAATAAATTAAATATAGAGGGAGACTGAAAATTGGCAGAACCTGAACCTAAGGAGTTAAATATTTCAGCTATTAAATTTTCAGCTTTTTGAAAGATGGAAAAAATCCTGAGCTTCAGTACTACATTTAGACTGATAAAAGTCAGCAATCCTATCAGCATCCAGTGAGTTAAAATGGTGGCCTCAGTTCTTGCAAACAAGTGGGCTTTTCTTGTTTCTTTGTAGCATCAAAGAAAAGCAAAAAAACCCCAAAAAACTGACTAGTGATGCTAAACTCTAAATTATCTTCTCACCATTAAGTGTTTTTATTTAAAACTTACATAGGTCAGCATACCAAGGTAGATATGTTTGTGTTACCGCGCTCTCTATTTAATAAATAATCCACAACTTGAAGATATTAGAGTATTTGGGAAATATAAAAGGAGTATTTTAAGCTTTTATAATATTTCCCACTGATGCATAAATTAAGTATCACTAATTGATTACTTAAGAGTAGGCAGCTGTATTTGTGAAATTAATTAGAAGTGAGCTATAGGTTGATGACTGTAACAGTGTGCATGAAGACACTTTGTTTCTAACCTTTGTGACTTTGGAAATCTAAACATAACTTTTGCCTTAATCCCCATTTAATAAAATCACCACAACAGCAAAACCAACAAAAAACAACTTTGCAGAGGTTAATTTGATACACTTTGTCCTGGTCTGACACATATTATCTGAAACCAGCCTTATACATGAGCATAACAAAAAATTCTCAAGTTGTGTATTCTTAAAATACAGGAAATGTATATGGTCTCAGTGAGACTTGAGTTTTGTTTCTTTAAGTTTTGGGGAGTATTTGGTGTCAAATGTTGTGGGTTTTGCTTTCTTCCTTCTTGTTTCTACTACATAGATTTCATGACTAATAATTGATATTTTTCATTTGGAAAGTAATTTAGTATCCTGAAATAGGTATGTGGTGGACTTTTATACAAGGAGATTTGATGGTCTCATCGGGTGTCTCACACGTGGATGCCTTTAAGTTTATCAAGATTTTGTCCATACTTTCCTTTTCACAAGACTGTTCAACATGCCAGCCCCACTTCTAGACATATGGAATTCCTTTTCTTAAAGATGATTAGAACATCAATTTAGAAATCAACAGAAACATATTAGGAGCAACAAATTAATGTTGTCAGGCACTGAACTGAGTCACTGAAGATGAGAGAAATTTGACATAAATGTTAGTGTGGAATTTGGCAAAGAAACTATGGTTTCATTCCTTGCTGCATATCCTGTTAGCAGCAGGTTTTGATGTGGCACAACGTTATTCCGTAACATTGCTTCATTATTATTGACAGAAATGACAAATTTTACATTCAGACACATTTTTATAAGATACAGAAACCGTTTGACTTCAAATATCCACAAAGCTGACACTTACCAGTTCTGTCATTTTTAAAAAATATTGCCTATAAGGTGAAAGTGTTTTATAATTAATGAAACATGAAATTGATGCTAGAGCTGTTGAACAACCTTTACTAGTAACAAGCTCTTTTGGAGATGTATAAAAGCTATGGAAAATGCAAAGGGAAAAGTTTTCTGGTATTTGATGGATTGTGAACCTGCAGTGAAGAGCATAGGGCTCTCATTTTAGCCTCACAATCATTAGTAATGGCTCAAGCACCCCCAAAATAATTTTCTAAGTCATGAGTTTTCACTGCCAACTCTGTGACACACTTCTTTTTTTTTTTTTTTACCATTTCATCAATATTAGTGCATTAAATGAAAAATCAAAAATTGGAGAGGAGAAAGGAGATTCTGTGCCTGTGTTAGTTATAAGCTCAATTAGTAGGAAAAAAAAAGTGTTTGTGGTTTTCTTGGAATGTTTTTCATTGTCTTAACACTTAAATGGTCACTTCAACAGACCACTATTGTTTAAAGAAAAAAGAAAAAGGGACAGAAATCTGCAAATGTGAGATAGAGATTCTGTCTGTGATTAAATCCCTATGCATTCTTCTTGGATAAAAAATTCAAAATCATTCAAAGAACAAATTATTTGTGTAATTCTTTATTTCTGTGCTATAGCCATGGCTAATGCAGTCAGTAAGGACAGCAAGTGGTGATCTGATTTCATTATTTGATAGAAAAGTGTTCATGTAAACAGAATGAAAAAAAATTAAAATGGTGCTTTTCTAATTATAAAATAGGTTCATTTTAAGATATGATTGTTACTTAATCTGACTCAAAAATATATATTAACCAAGATAGGCAGTACCTTTTTTTAGTTTCTTATTTTTTGGCTACTTAATTACAAACACTAAGATGTGCAAACACTATCCAGTGTACAAGGCATCAGAATTTTAAAAGTCAGGTGGTACAGGTGACATCTAGATTTCCTGCAGCTCAGAATGCACTCAGTAAAGCATTCATTAAAAATTAACTGAATGGTGTTGAATGTCAGTTAAAATGTAACTCGAGTGTGAAAAAGAAAAACAAGTCTGCAGTATTATAGTAAATAATGTTAGTCTCACTTTAGAAGACAGAAGAAGAGCAAGGTTTCTCAAGATTTTTAAATAATTAAGTGCCAGCTGAGTGTTTGATGATTGTTACCTTAACTGCCTTCTCTCAAGAATATGGGGATATATGGGGTTTTTGTCTCTATAGACATACCACTTGGCATTTTCTTATATTGAAACAAATTTGTTATAAAAGCCAATTTATTTCATTTAGTTGGGATCCTTCTAGGGTTCATCAGATGAAGTAACACCGATGTCAAATACAGTTCACTTAATACTTGTGAATAACACTTCTTAAACATGAGCACTTCGACCAGTCTATTACACTAAAAACTGAACTGAAAACTACAAATAGAATACATCTGTCATACTGGCTCTTCAAATGTTAAAACATTTACTTTAGGTTCAGCTGAATGTTGGTATCATTTATTCAGACAAACAAGTTTGTTATAGAGGAACTGACAATGTATGAGTTATGCCAGTGATTCTTCGCTCAGACACAAATGAGTGAAGGTTCACAAGATGCCTGCACAGCCCAGTCTGCCCCTTTTCCTCCTCCACTCCTTGTACCAATTCTCATGCTCATTACACTTGCTCATGTTTAATTTCCTTGCTGAGAGGGTTAGTCACAAATGACAGTCAGCTTAAAAGCTGTAGGATCATGTTGTGTCTTAAAAGTTTCACAACATTGCACTAGAAGTTTGTAATATAATGGAGTTGTAAGCTGTGATGTGACTCTGAAATGAGGGCTAGTTTCAACAAGATTCATTTGAAACATGCATTTTTCACTGCAAGGAAAAACTATCCTGTGCATACATTTCAATTGCATAGATCTTCTCACTGGGGTTAAATGATCCTGAAAAGATCAGATTTGTTCTCAAGACGAAAAAACCTGAATGCTTGAAACTGACAAAATAAACTGATATCATTCTGGTCATTACATCTGTTGTGACTTTAAGTTTTCATTCACTCATGTCATCCAATGATTAGTCACTATAAAAAAAAAAGTCTGGGAAATCATTAGATGCTAAGCTGTTTCAGTGTAGACTGATGTTTAGAAGATAAGTTGACTGAACACTACTGGACTGCTGTATAATTTTGCATTTTTAGTATTTTTGGTGACATGTGAACTCATTGGTAAAGTACTTTTTCAGGACAGTTAGATTGAAGGACAGAAGCCTATAATTCTAACAGTACTTTATATTTAGTTTACAAATAAAATTTCCATTGAAGTTATTTCTAAAGGATCAGAACAGAATATCAGAAGTGTTCTTGGCAACAGAGACCAATTATTTAGGCATTTTGTGGAGGAAATTTAGTAATAATTTTTCACAAATAACTTTTTGAATAGCCTGTGAAGGCTCATAGTGATTCTGTTACTGTTTCTGTTAATGTGTCTTTTTAAGAAACATCTACACTCTACATCTTAAGTGAAGAGGGTAAGACCTGGACTTTCATTAAATCTGCTGACACCAAAGCCTTATTCCCAAGACCAAGAGCAATAAGGTTTTGTTTGTTTGTGTTGGTTTGGGGTTTTTGTTTGTTTCTGTTTGGGTATTTTTTTGGTTTTGTCTGTATGTGAGGATCTGTTTTGTTTTTGTTGGTTTGGGTTTTTTTGTGTGTGTGTGTTAACTCATAGGGTTGCAACGTAATTGTCTTGCATACACGATTCAGATACTCCCATTGGTTACTGGAAGAATAGTAAAAACACAACTGGAAAGTAACAGTTGTTCTCACAGCGATGTCCTATTCTGAATGTGAAACCTGCTGGTTTGGGCATGCATTTCCTCATGCCAAGAGAATTGTTACTTGGAATTACATGTAAGTAACTTACTTGACAAATATATGAACCCTGACTAACAAGGCTTTGAGCTCATTCCCTGACGTTTACTCCTTAGATTCACTTGATCACTTTGTGCTTTTGTGTTATTGAGTTTCTGTGATTGCTTCACTTGTGTTTGAAAAGAGGACACAAGCTACTATGTCAACCTTGAGTTCTCTGATTTCACTAGAGAGTTAAAATCAGCATGAATTGGTCTGCAATGACAAAAAGTAAAGAACAGGGGGTTTGTGTGTGTTTGCACACTTACAAGTTTTACCTCTTGTTTTACCTTCAGGAAGAGCATACTTTCTTACAAGGCTCAGTGCTAGTATCTGAACATAAATTCAAACAGTTTATATTAAGAATATTCTCATTTATAGAATGTAATGTTTGTATGAGACTGGACAGCAATGAACAGCTCAAGAAAAGGAATGACTTTTGCATTTAAATAAAAGGAATTGGCAAGGTTACTTTTATTTTTCCAAATGGAACTTAGCTTTACACAAAGCAAAGGTGTACCATGGAGGTTGTCTTGACTGTTGTTAGAATAGTTTCCTTGTGGTAGCTTAACTGAGTGTTCTCGTTGACTTCAAGACTTCAAGTTTGATGGCAAGTCAAGAAGGGGTAATGCTCTGAGGCAGAGCTGTAAATGTTCAAGACTTTGAATTTTGATCTGTTACAGATAAAATGGATGTAAGATTCCTTGAAATCCCTGATTCCCTATTAGTATTTTGTTCATTTGCATTTTGCTAGTCTGGTAGTCCTGATGGGAAGTGTTAACATATGCTGCAATCTGTTGAGGGATTATCCAGGTCACCTGTTACAGGGGCTGGGAATTAACTTGGATTTAAATTTCTGAAGGAAAGCCCTGACTTATCCTAAGACTTAACAATATCACCTGTGTTGTGGTTTGCTTGGGGTTGTTTTTTTGTGGTTTTTACTTTTGGTTTGGGTTTGTTGTTTGTTTGTTAGGTTTTTTTTCTTCTCCTCATGGAGTTCACCATTGCTGTGGGTGACAAATTTCAAATTTAAATGTTGAATTCTGTTTGAAACTGTCTTTTTTTCTGAATTCTTATTAAGGGTTTGGACCTCTGGGTTAATTTCTCTTTTTGGCAGAAAATTGAATGGCACAGCAAAAGTTTTCTTTTTTAAACACTGTTCCATGAGAAATGGAGACTTTTAACAATATATAAAGTAATATAAATGACAGTTCTGAAATCTGAATATATTAGGTTGTACAGATTAATTTGAAGTTATTGATATTTTTTTGACATTTGAATACAAGATTCAGGTAAAATGTGCTCAATTGAAGGAGATTGCATCTGTGCTTTTGAAGTTCCTTCAATTCCTGTGTAAATGAGTAGAAAATGTCTCTTGGGCATAAGCATGTAGAGGAGAAATAAAATGATCAGAAGGATCTCTAGCTCTCACATGGATAATTCTGTTTCTCTGCATGAAAATTTGTGAGAAATTAAAACTCCTGTGGAAAGTAATTTTTCTCTACTCCCATTCTGAGTACACTTGTAATCTCTAAGTTACCTCTATCTGTATGCTATATATTTCGTTTGTGCCTTGATACTCAGCTTGCTTTTCTGAAAAATAAACTGTATGACATATTAATCAAAGGAAGGGGTTAAAAAAGTGCTTATGCACTCCTTACACACAACATAGGCTGTTCGGGAGAAAAAGATGATGTATTTGAGAGCAAATACCAGTTGAGAGAAATAACAGCCAGTAGAGGCACCTGACATGGTGCTCAGGTGCTTAGTTGCATAGCTTTGATGGTGAGAAATGTGAAAAGATACTTGTACCTTTGCACTATTTGATCTGTGGTGTTGCCTGTCAAGTGGAGATAGAATCAGTAGCGTTAAATTGGCAAAATGGTTTTATCCTTACAGTACTATAAAAGTTAGTTTGAAAACATTTCAGACATCATATATTTATGGAAAATCTGAGTATAGACTAGTGCATGAACTGCTAAAGTTATTGTTTTGGCCATTACTGAAGATAGGTTACTAGTCTTGCATGGATATTTGGTTTAACTCTAATTTGTTGTGTGATGCTATAAGAATCTGAAAGGAACAAGTTGTTGTGGTTTTTATTTTTTCACCCGTGATTTTTTTTTTTAGGGCTTCTTAGGCAAAAAACTCTCAAAGGCACTCAGAACACCTCCAGATATATTTCCAGATACAGTTTTACAGTCTTCACATTAGGCTTTCTTACAAAATAGAATGAGTTTTAATTCTGTAGTAAAATTATTGAACCAAAAATATTGACCCATTCCTCCCGTGAAACCTTAAAAGACTGTATTTATTATGTTCTTATTAAAAAGTTAATTGCTGGAAATGCTTGTTGCTAATTGTGACCTTAATTTATGGCTTTCTACCATACCCAATGTCTGTCTGTTAAATTCAATTAATAAGAGTACATAAACCTGTGATTAGAAAGTAGGAAGGATTTATAGTCTAACTTCTAGGTACTTTTTATGTTGAAAGAAAGTTAATCTCATCTGAATAGGAGCTAGAGCTCTATGGATTATCTGAAAAATTCCCTAGATCTTGAAATGAAAGTGTTGTGATTTACTGTAAGTTATATGTGACAACAAAGAAAGGTCCTCCCAGCCACTCAATTGATTTGGAAAAAATAGGTCCCCCATCATCTGAACAGCTGGTAGAGTGAAACTCTTTATATTGTTAACTGTCCACACATGAAAGGAAGCACAGTTTCTCTTAGGCTGTCCATGCCCACTGTTAAGTATGACACCAAAGAGGTATGCCATGTGCAGTGCTGTTTTTTCTACTCATGCATGTTGATTTGAAAGCAGTGATGGCAATGAAACACTTAACTGCTTTTTCAGATTAATAAGAAATATGTTTAATCTATACAATGTAAAATACATACATTATAAATATGTATCTGCTAACACTGATACTTTATACATAGAGAACTACATTTCTCCTTTCAATACCTTTTTTTTTTCCTAATGTCTGTTTTGGTATTGATTTTTTGTTTTTTAATTTCAATCTTTGCATCATAGAACTGACTTCAGTAATTCTGTTTAGATGCACTTCTGGTAGAATTCTTGGAATCAAACTTATCAAATTGCTTTTTTAATGACAGTTTTCCTCTGGGGTGTTAGCTGGTGAGTGTGCAATATGTTTTAGAAACTACATTGCTTTCTCTGGGAAATGCTTTATTCATATAGCAATAACCCAAACACATTTTATTGTCAGAGATTGCATAAAAGTCAGTTGTGGTGCCTCTGCAAATTTTCTTCTGTTCAAAGAATGAAAGTGTGCCTTACTGAAAGATTGTGACTCACTGGCATTGATAATTACACAGCTTTTTGTAAGTTTAACCATTAAAAATATGCTCTACTACTAAAAATGACAATAGTTTCCATTTTATCTCATTGTTACAAATAATATTTCAATAGATTAGGGAGATGATGAAAGAATTCTACTTAATTTGTAGATGCTGAGAAAATTTCTAAGTTCTTCGTACTGTTATTGACCAGAGTGCGTTCCTATCAATTAACAGCTGTTCCATTGAGAATATGAACTGGATAGAAGATCAAAAACCTTATTTCAGTTATTATTAGGACTTATCAGCTTATGGTACTGCCATATATCATATTTTAAGATGATATGATGTATTATACCAACTTTTGTGCTTCAGAATTTTTACAGATCCATTTGGAAAGGTCATTGGAAAAATCCGATTCACTTGATTCATTGCCCTTTCAATAAGTTCAGAGCTCATGTTATTACAGTATGTATTATTTAGTGTGTTTTTCTTCTACGCTCTCTTTACATTCACAAAATCTAACTTAGCTTGATACCTTACAACAAACTAGTCTATTTTCAAATATAGCTGTTTCAATCTGAAAATGCCTCTGGTGAATGAAATACTGTCTTAGTATATTATATGAATGTTTTATACTCATGGTGATGTTCAAGTAATAATAATACTTGGATTATTCCATATGATTTTCTTACCTTGACATGTTCATTGGAATGCAAATCAGTGGGCGATTGCTTCCGTGGTGTGTGTAGACTTGCTGAGAGATTCGTGCTGATTGTCTTTAATCTGTGCAGTTTTGGCCTTCTCACCAGCGTGTGGATTTGCAGGATACAGGTAAAGCTTCAGCAGCCACAGCTTCTCGAGAAGGTGTGTGTGAATAAGGGAACCTGTGTCTCTCTAAGAGGTGGGGTGAGTGTCTATGACAGCATGTAAAATAAGGGCGTCAGTATTAGAACCTTTGGGGATTAGTTACTGAAGGGTGCTTAGGAATTTAGGAGACATGTTAATATTTTGTAATTGTCTAATTTTGAGGTTTTTGTGTTGTATTGCTGATATTGATCTTGAACATATATTTTATACACCACTGATTATGTGTTGCTAAGAAATCAAACCACTTTGATAGTGAATTGATTTGTAGGTTTTAAATTGAGCAGTTTTTCCTTCAGACAACGTACTTAATATTGATTAGCACACTTAAAAAATTTTAGGAGTATTCCAGCAACAGTTGAGGTGTAGTTAAACCAGCTTGTTATTTCCTTACTATTCTCTCCTGTGACCACTCTAGTTTTTTTTATCTTTTTTGCATTACAGCTACAAAAAAACCCAATCCATACTTCATAATACAATGCAAATTTCAGATCTTCATCATAAGCCTTCATTAATCTGTCTTTGTCCAGAAATCAGTTCAATGTTACTGTATTTTAGTTGTACTTCAACAACAACAATAAAAATCAAACACCCTCCTCTGCCCCTCCCATTACTCAAAATATTTTCTAGACAGCAACGTTGGAGAAAAACAGAAAAAAACCCACCCCAACCCTACCTGTTATTTTCCAAACCTGGTTGCCTTCCTTGGGCAGCTGCTTCTCATTCTCCCAATAATTGCTTGGCATTCTAGGTACCTCTCTCAGGACTTCAGTAAAATTGTATGCAGAAGGCCTGACTAAGTGGGCACAAGGGTCTATTCTAGCTTTAAAAATCTAAGAAATTACTGACTCCTGAAGGTTGTTAAACCTATTCAATTTCCACTGAATGAACTGGAATTGAATGTACTAAGTCCTTTGCAAGGAATCACTTTTTATAAAGAAGCCTTCAAAGATTTAATATGCTGTAAAAGGTGAGGTTGAATCTGCTCTGATTAGTACCTGTAAATGAGCCTGAACTGACTACAGTGATCAGATGCTGACAGCCCCCTTCTGCATAGAAGTAAAAATAATTACCCAAAAGTAATTTCCTGGCTGGGTTAAGGCTTTCAGAGTTTGTTCTTTCTGTATGTATCACTGGCTTCAGTGGAAGTTCCTGTCATGCTGAAACCACAGAAATTGGCATTTAGCATTGTCTGTTAATCTTGCATCTACAGAAGACAGCAGGAAAAATTCCAGCTGACTGAAGTGAGCTTTAAGTTGGAACCTAAATCTGATTAAATAGTCTATGGTACTTTTTTAACATTAATCACAAGTGCATGACCTCTTTTTCATGTCTGTGAAGGGTGGAGTCTGGACAAGAGAGAGCTCAGACAGTTCTAGATTGTAATCTGCCTAGGAAGTATCAAATTCAGGGTGTGTCAGAGCTCTTGTGATGTTTGCAGTTGGTTAACTGAATTATAACTATTTTTCTATGACTTGTTCAGTCATACTTTAACAGACAGTAGTTTATTTTCCTGTGATGAACTGGTGCTGGAACCTGAATTGTGTATTTTTGAGTCTGTAACTTGACATAAAGGTATTTACGAAGACCTAGGAAAAAATTAAGAAGCTTTATAATGGTTCTTTCCATTATAGGCCTCAGACTGATCATATAGAGAAGGTCACCTTCCTGGAAATGTTTCTCATGGAATTTTCCTAGACAGCTGTCTTTGTATAGAGGTTGAGACAGTATGCAGTCTCCAGATAGTGAACAAGTGAATCGTGTCCACTGTGTGATCTCTTAAAAGTCTGAAATCTGTTCTTAAACACTAGTTGCAATAAAATTGCATCAACACAATTGCAGGGAGATTTCTTGTAGCAATGATAGGTGTGATTTTTAAACAGAGGTTTGTCAGGGAATGGGCACCATAAGTCCTGGGTTCTGATATGATGTCATAATGACTTCACTGAACACACCTATAGCAAGAACAAGCTGATTCATGGGTCCTATCTGTCTAAAAGAAGAACAACAAAAAAGCAATTTTTTAAATTATTTTTTCCCCCCCTTTCAGATTACGTGGTGGTTGGCAATTTGGGATGATGTAACTTAAGTGTATTGGTGTGCAGGGAAGAGGAAGTGAGAAGGTTGGTTTTGCAGAGGTGCTTGGTGAATAGGTTACCAGTTGAGATTATGTGACTTTGTGCACTGGTATTGCCTGATTTCAGGCAGCTGTGAGTTCTGAGGGTCCTCAATACCTAAGCCAGGAAATGCTGCTGAGAAATGCAAGGGCAATTAGTTGGTCATTTAATATCCACTAGATAGAAGTCCTGCTAGTTTTAAGTACCTGCCGTCTGGGTGGGACATACCTTAGCAATGAGACAAGAATTCCCTATACAGTGGATGCGTGCACTAAGAATACTTTGATTCATAGATTTGTTCTTGTAATGGTTTACAAGCAGTGCAGTAAACTTCAATTCTGAATTTTTCTAGTGATGTGGGTTTGGGGTTTGTTTTTTTTTGTTACTGTTTTGTTGTTTTGGTTTTAGTTTTGTGGTCTACTGTTTTGCAGAATTACACAAGGCAAACTTTTCCAGGAATGCATATCAAATAATGTTCCATTAGTGGTTCTTGGAGACAAGTGGACAAAGACTTGAATCATAATTGGTATTCTAAGACTTGTAAACTGTGTTCTCTCTCTTTTTTTTTTTTTTCCTTTCTTTTTTTTTCTTTTTTTTTTCTTTTTTTTCTCCAGGGAGTGCTTTGATGGGAAGGGGTTAAGGGGAAGGTGAACTGGTTCTGGCATATCGTCTTACATCAAAAAGCTGTGGCTTCTAATTACCTTCAATATATCTGCACAAATTAGTGAAAAACACTTGCTCTCTGCTTACTTATCTTAATTGTAGTATTGTTTTTAATGGTGGATATAAGCTGTTTGGACCTTAACTATTTTCAGAAAATGTCTTTAAACAACTAATAAACTTTGCTGTTAGAAATGTGTCAGGCTGAAAAAACCTTAGAACCTGTAAAACAACGTGTTTGAGTATTTGCATGTCTCTATCAGTCTTTTCTCAAATATGTACTCTTTAAAACTTAAAAGAACTTTTTTTTTTTTTTTTCTTCCAGGAATATCTTCCTGTAGTTTCTCCTGTTTTATAGCAGTTCTTGTAACAACATGATGCTGAAATTCAAAATTATTAGCCTGTATACACTGAAAGAATTTGAAAATTGTTTCCTGATTAGATGGAGACAGCTTTCAAAAGCAAGTTTTAACTGATACTTGTTTTCTGTAATAATTGTGTAAAGTTATTGCTTCTTACCGAGTAAACTCTGTTACTAGAATAGCTTCGAAAAGTGTACCAGAAAAGAACTGCAATCTTTTCAAAGTGCGTTCTATCTAGAATTTAAATGAATCCAAATTTGAGAGTCATCTCATCTATTTTTTCATTATCTTCCACTGTGGCAGAACAACCAACTGAGTTTTGAATGTGTACAGCTGCAGAAATTCTCAAACCACAAAAAAGCTCCAGACAGAAAGCGCTGTAATGGTAAATCAATCACTTTTGATGGTGTCCTGGATTAGGTTTGGGTTAATTATCACAAACAGCTGCTGGCCCAACCAGCTGGGAGAGGCCACAGCTGAGATAACTGAACCAGCCAATGGGCTATTTGATACCATGCTGATGCCATGCCCACTGTATAAACTGAGGGCTGTCTGGGGCCCGGGTGACAGTTTTCAGTCTGCTTACCCTGTGGGAGGAAACAGAGATAGTGGTGTTTGGGCTGTAGGATCTCGTGGTTTCTATTACTTGTTTTGTATATGATTTCATTAGTGTTAATGTTATTACTGTTGTAATAAGTTCTCTCTTTCTGTTGCTCTATCAGATTGTCCTTATCTGAGCCCACGGGATCTTGCCTTTTTCTTCCTCCTGATTCTGCTTCCTGTCCCAACAGAGCGGGTGTGGATGTGGAGGGGAAGTTGAGAGGCTGTGTAGTGTTTAGCTGCTGGCAGAGGTTAAACCATGGCAGATGGTTATCTGAGTCACCCTCAAAGTGAGGAGAAATAAGGCTTTATTTACATAAATAAAAGTTAGAAAAGAGGGGGAAAAAATGTTAAAAGGTAGGTGCTTTCCGAAGAACCAAAACATGAGTTGAGTGCACACCATCTTTTGTAGAAACCTGTATTAAGTCAAGAAGCCTATGAAGTTAAGTTTGAATTTATTCTGATATCAAATGAGTTGCACTGTCACCCATGGAGACAGTGGAGAGTATGTTTCAGTGGAGATGAGTTTGGTGAAGAGAAATAATACACTGAAGGGTATGCTGCTTCCCTGATTGTAAGTGCATAAATTATAAATTTGCCTAATAGCTGCTGGCAGAAACAGGAGTATTCAACTTTCTGTTAGTACAGCACATGAGCCAAAATTTCTCTGGGAATGGAAGGAAACTTAGTTTTGGTTTGGTTTGTTGTTTGGTTTTTTGTGCTGCCACAGGCACGTGCCGGTACACTAGTAACTGGACTGCTGTGTTCAGGTGAATGGGAGATAAAGCATACTCGATTAATCATCTGAGAACAAGACAGTTCTTCCAAATCCAGTGGTAATGCTTCATAGCTTTTCTTCACCTGTTTTGAAAGCAGAGGGGATTTGTAACTCTTTAGTTGTTTATTCTTCGTATTGGATAGTCTTGCAGGCATCAGTGAAAGTTCAAGGCGGTGTAGTGGTGTATGTGCTCCAAACAACAGATGATTTTTGCTTAAAAACCTTGTATTAGAAAGAGATTTATTTTTTTATATCATCTCTTCAGGAATGTTTCTTTCCTGATACTTTACCTCATTTATTCAAGGTTTTCCTTTCTTTCCTATTTCTTCCTCTGTGTTGTTCCTATTCTATAGGTTTTCTGTGTCTCCTTTTCTTTGGATATACAGTTGCCGAATAGGCCATGGTTTTTCATCCTCTATTAGTAGCTGCTTTGATGCCCTAGTTTCCAAAGCTGAAACTACTTTTCTGGATCCTGTGATTTTTCAGAAAGTGTTTATCTCCTTGTCTCTAGTCAATTGATAAATAATAGTTCAAATAAAGAAACAACATGCCAATAGATTAAAAAAAACCCAACCCAGTACTGAGTACTGTCTATCCTTTCACTTTATTTTCACTGGGATCTTCCTAGAAAATTTGGGAAGAAACCGAATACAAATTAACTAGAAAACATCCTTTGGTCTTCCTTCTTGCAACTTCACTAGGTGAAATGAATATACAAAAAATTACACATGAGATATATCAGTACCCTATGGTGGAATATGCAAATTGCAGCTTCTGTTTATACAAAACTTCCAAAACCTAAGGGGTCACTAATAACTGACCTCTTTAGAGGCTTATTTTACTCTGTTTCCAACTTTGGCATATGCATATGGTGCTGGTGGTCTTATGCCATTCTAAATTTCAATTTAAATTAATTAAATTCCTGATGGTAATACAATACGATATTTTAAATAAATGAATGTCATTTCTATCAAGTAAGAGAATAACATGCATAGTAGGGTCTATTTGTGATCAGGATTACTGGTATTGGGAGCTAACAGACATATTGTCATTAAATAGAATAATTATTGGTCTGTAGAACGTCTGTTCTTCATTATAGTTTGAGTGATTGAGTTAATTATGGGTTCCGGAAGATGTTTGATGAATTTATTCTTCTAGCTAGGAGAAATTTTACTAGGGGAAAGTTATAGTGGAACCCAAGACATTCAAAAAACGTTAGATTCGTATCATGCTTTCTTAATGCCAAGAGGCCATAATCCTACAATGGGTGAGGGGTGAAGGCTGCCCTCAGGAAGCTGCTGATGTCCCCTGAAGATAATGCAGTTAAGTACTATCACCTCCCTTACCAGATCAGGCCTGATAATACAGAGAGACCAAAGGAACAGATCAGACTTTCACTGAGCTGTTTTACCCATTGTAAGGAATGAGGAAAGCTGGTGTATTAGTGTGGGGAAAGAGTTGTTTATGCTGGGCAAGATGAGAAAGCAAAGGGTCTTAATGCAGTGACCTCAGACTTGCCCAGCATGCCCAAACAGGGGATAGAAATTTCAGTCAAAAGGTTCATTTACAGCGTCTGTGAAGTTTAATTTTACAGTCTGTCTTGTGTTGTTAGGCAGAGAAATTAGTTTAGCAGTAGATTCTTGGGGATGAAATGCAAGATGGGCCCTTTTGCAGTTGACCTCTGTTGCAATCATTTTCAGCAGTACACAGTTTTTATTAGGATCTAACATGTAGCAATATTTGTACAAACACTTGAATGCATGTGGAGTTCTGGAAGAAATGTATTTTTGAAATAGACTTACCCCTGGAAATGCCTGAAGAGATGGGTTTGAGGTGAGAATAATCAAGGGGTCTGCATGTACTGCACCTTCTGATCCTGTTGTCCAGGGTGCCTTATATCTTGTGTACTTGGAAGTGATTCTAAGCATTCATTTAGTTGCTTTGGAGTTTTGAATTGATTAGTCTTGAATGTTAGAGTAGGGTAGCTGAGCAGGCACTGGAAAGGTGTTGACTGAAAGCAAAGTGGCAGTATAAGTAGGTGCAGTAACAACAAATTAGGTTTGTTGGTTTCAGTATGCACATCTTGGGTGAATAGTTATCATTACAGATAACTCAGAGAGTATCAGTGAGAAAGCTGAGGAAGCATGTGTGACCGGTGTGTCAAAAGAATAGTGTCCTTGTACCTTCCCCATTTATATTATGTGCCATTTATAGGCCATAAATGTGCTTCATGATTCTTTTCTCCTTCCTCTTGGGACAGTCTATTTGAAAGGGCACAGCTTCTAGACATAAGGTTCATAATTCCAAATTAGCACCCATCTTTATGCACATTTTTCTATTTCTAGAAACTTGTCAGGATTATCTGAAGTGAAATCTCAGAGATTTTTACTGTAACAGACTTAAGGCATTGTAGTTAATGCAAATAATAGTTGATGCAAAGAAATCTTCTATATATGGATAGTATTATGCACTTTAATAAAAAATTCAAAACACTTATAATACCATTACTGTAGCAGAACCTTGATTACACATTTCTGTTAAATTGTTTTGCCTTATTCAAAACCCCTGTGCTTACAGCAAGAATTGCAACAGTCTTTTTATTTCTAGGGGGAAAAAATAATATTTTTTAAAGGTGGATGTGAGTCAAAATCCTGAATCCAAATCTCTAATTTGGGAAGATTACTGAATTTTTTGATGTTGAACTATTTCAAATTTAAATGATAGTAAGTTAAATAGAGTTTAAAAAAAAAAAAAAAAGCTGTATGTGAGCTCTAGGCTTCATGACAACTAAACATATTGCAACTTTAATGAGGACCAGCTCCAGTATTTAAAATACTCTAGAAATTCCAAAAGATACTGAAGTCAGTCAGACAAAATCAGCATGAAATACGTTTCTCCCGGTTCTAGAAAAGGAACTCCAGTATGGACTTGGTTCAGGAGCTAATTTTACAGCTTTATAGTAAAAGTGTAGCCTGCAAATTTCTGTTTTCCAGCCTAATTTCTGTAAATTCCTAGTTTTAGAAAGAGTCAACATGGGTCAAATATTTAGGTGCAACATACAAACATTAAAAGATGTTTGACAGGGGTATCTGTTAATAATCCAGTTGCTAAAAAACACACCTAAATTGAATATTTTAGACTGTAAGATTGTTACAGACTCTGAGTTTTAAGTTGTTTCACCCAAAATATAGGTCTTACATTATTGTTTAGAGCAGTCCTAAGAATGTTCTAAGTTATGCATGATGGAGGTGGTTGTGCTGTCTCCAGCTCATGGCTTACTGAGGACTGACATTCTCTTGGTGAATTGCCCTTGTGTAGGATGCTGTCTGCTCCCACAACATGGGAAGGAAAGACCTTGACTTGTGTTACAGGGTAATTTCAGGCCCCTTTACACTGTCCATTAAAGTGATCATACTCTTGCCCCAAGTCTTTCTATCTTGAGTCTTGCAAATTGTCTGTGATGTGCTAAGCCAAAAGCAGCTGAGAAAATTGTCAGTGCTCAGTGCTTTAGGATAAATAACAGTTTGTGCTCTCCATTTTACTGAAAAGCATAGCTATTTATAGCATTTTCACTCTCCCAGAAAATTAGGCTGCAAACAGCAGAATTTTCTAAGCAGTTATGCAAACTTCTGAGAGAGACTGGATTTACTAATGCTGATCAAGTAATGAAGCAAGACAAATATTACTTTCTTCTGGTTTCTTGGGTTTTGGAGACATTGCAGAAATACTAATCTGACAGTACTCCAGCAGTGTTGTTCAGTTCCATATAGCATAAGTCCTCTCAGGCAGAAAATTCTGAGAAGAGTGGGAAGGCAGAAATTTATTTGTCTGAAAGGATGATGAGAGTGCACCTGGGGCAGTTGCAAAGGATGGGGACTGAATCATACTGGATACTGAGGGGGATGTCTAGATGCCTGTGCTAGGACTGGAGCAGAAATTTGAGTCTTACTGTTTTTCTGCTAAATTCCAGTTGTCACTATTGGCTGAGCTGTACATCTCTGCTTCACTGATGAGGAATCTTTTCATTAGACATAAGGGAAATGTGAACTCCCATGTACTATCCTGCTACTAAAAAGTATTGGATTGATATAATCACACTAGTCCGAGTTAAGGTAGGATCGTGATTTACTTCAGATAATTCTATGAATCTTTTGTTCATCTGCACACACAATTGAAAGTCAGTCCCCATTGTAAATGGCATTTTAAAGAGCCTGACATTTAGTCAAGGTGACCACCAGCTGGTAACTTTTGAAAAATCAATAATGCAAATAGTGGTCTGTTAGGAGAAATACCACTGTGAGGTCATCTTGAAAATAAAGCTCATTCTACTTTCATAATTTCCCACTACCGTTTGCAAAAAGGGAAAAAGTCACTGGTGTAATTAGTACATATTCTGTGTGACACTGAAGTGATTGCTTATATAAGCAGTCTACCAGTGAGAGCTGTTATTTTGCTTTGTTAGTATAGGGGAACGAATAGCCTAATTTTAACCTTGAATACTTGCCTTTTGTTAGCAGCAAAACTGTCAGTATAATACATGAAACAAGGATGGTGACTGTGAAATGAATGGTCTGGATCGTGTACCAGCAGGCATACTGTTAATATGCTTATGCTATTTAACAAGACAGGCTCCAGTCGAGGAACAGAGGATATGTTGTCCAGAAGTTAAAGCCTACATAGAACAATAATCCACCAAGGAAAAAGAACAAGGGTTATACAGTCTGTGAATAATTCTGGTTTTTTTCCCTGCTGAAAAATGATTGATCTTCAAATAGAAGTAGTGTTTGAATTCCAATTTGTACTATTTTTTTTTAATAACTTATGTGTAATATTGTAGTGGCATTAATATGTAAGTTTGTTCTATACCATTCTTTATGTATCTGTAGGAAGCCTCTTCCTGAAAGGGAGAAAGCTGTAGGAGGCACATGAGAGAATGTGTGTTAAATTCTGTAGGAGAATCTGATTATTTCAATAATTGTAAGTAAGTATGGAGCTGAGAATGGCAGAATACCTTGAGAATGAGTGTAAGCCAAAAAGTATATGAAATATTGTATGTTGTGTCACTAAGGCTACCTTAAGAGGAGTACTGTAAAAATTATATATGACAAAAGATCAGGATAGATTTGTGCAGGAAGATGCCCTGTAGTATTCCAGACCTGAGAGGTTAATAAATGGAACTTTAACAAAACCAGGACACATCACAGGGCTTTCAGCAGATTTTGAAAGCTGTGAAAGTTTTTTATAGAGTTTTGATGGACTTTCATTGGAGTTTGTTGTAGAAATGTCTGCCGAGAGTGTAAACAACAGTCGTGTTATGTTAGTGTTCAAAAGCCTTTAAAAGATCCAAAGGGAATGATTGGTACTGTTGCAAGTAAGTCCTTTTGATATAGTGTTTATAGGCTAAAAGTTTAAGAAGAAATTATATACCATTATGGAGTGTATAGGAAAAGACAGAAAGCAGTTAACAAAACATATATAGCACTGTCCTGGTCACTGTACCTCCCTGAGATTAATTGTAGCTTCCTGGACTGAATGTTTGGGGCTGGGATTTTTTTAAGAGTTCAAGATTTTATTTTTTTTTCCCCCCAAGATTTCTGAAACAGGTGCTCATGTCAGTGTTCAGCTGCTTTGTTACAGAGGCCTTGTTCAATGAAGCTTTCAAACATGACTTTTTAAAATACCTGAGTAGCTTGAGAAACTCAGTGTTAGGCATATAATGAACTAGTTTGGTCAGCTGTCTCTGGAGGATGTGGGGAATATAAATATAAGATAGATATAACAGAAGAATCAGTCTGCACTATTTCTATATAAAATACTGGATATCTCTATGTTAATGTATTTCAGGTCAGGAGTGTGGCACAGCAGACAGACTGTCACTCTGTATGGGTGGTGTTTCAGGACTTGCTTCAAAGTCCTGGCTAATGCGTGCCGTGAGAGAAAGTCAGTTGACCAGCTTTTGCAATGGCAGGACTGAACAGTCTGCTCAAGTGCACTTATATCTTCTGGGTAGTATTGTCACATTTTATAATTGCACTGGATAAGATAGAATATGACTTCGTCAGTAGATGGACACCCTGGAGGTCGTTCAGCTTGTCACACTAGATGAGATATGTCCTTTGCCTCTGTATTAAAGTTCATCTATATTTGTTCAACTCAGATAATATTAGACTAGGCAAGTTTAAAAAACAAACCAATCTCAAACACCTCTGTCTAAATGAGAAGCTATTTCATGTGCCAAAGGAGATAATATTTGATATCTATGTCAAAATGTTTATTTTGAATCCTAAAAAGAAAACACCATCAATACAAATGCAGTGATAATAAGTTTGTTTACCTTTACTCTTTGGTGTAGAAACTGGTTCACTTCTGTGATAGACTCTAAATAGCTGATGAAGATGGTAATTACCTGTTTATTGAAAAGCAAATGTGAGTTTTGAGCATCACTACTTTTCCCTTCTCATTTTACCTTGGTATGAACAGTATTTACGAGTTGGGAATCTAGAAAGTGTTGTGAATAATACAGAGGTTTTGTTTCTTTCCTGACATACAATGGCAAACACCTTTCTCTAGGCATCCTGTAGATTTAGTAGTCTTAACATTTGTGCTCTGCCTTAAATCAATGTATGTTGATTTCTGCTTTCCTTTATCAAGATTTTGTCTTTCCAAAGTTTCTTATTCACAGTGAATTAGTGTTCAGCATGCTCATATTGATGATTTACATTTATATCAACAGTGGTCTATTGCACTCATTTGCTGTTCTCTCCAAAATTAGCATTACTTCCTGGTTTCAGGATATTCTTTTGGTGTCTGTCTCTGCTTGTGGCTTTCTGCACATTTTTTTGTTTATGTATCTGGCACAGTGAACAGTTAATACAGGAGCATAAGCATTAAAACTTGTAAGCACTCATCATAGGTTTTATACCCTCTGTCGAACTTTATGCAGTGGGAATTTTTAATAATTTAGAACATAGCTTAAATCAATACTATAATTCTGATATTTAGCACTCGGTGATTTTTCTAAAGAAATAGACAGCTTCTCCCTGATTAGATTACTGTATATTATCAATTGGAAAGGGGTTTTTTAATTACATTTTGAAAGAAAAATGCCCAGTGCATATGTTAATAATATATATACATTAATAGTTTTTATACTTCTTGAAGAGCAGTTGATTGAGAGTAATGCCTTCGTGGAACAAAAACGTTTCCATAAGTAACATACTACTTGTGCCTGGAATTTAGTGCTACCCCTTTTGATAGCTGGGTTTGCAGGCTACTATAATTAATAATGTTTAGATGATATCCATCAAGTGCAATTTGGTATGTAATCTTCAGTGTCTTTTTTTTTTAACATAGTTGGAGATGATGGGTGTTGAGAAGGACACTGTTTACTGAACTACTTCTCCTCAACACATTGTAATTATTTTTACTTGGGCACTTTCAGTCACAAACTGCTGTTTTGTGGTGCTCTGTCATCAGAAGAATCAGCTCTCTTCCAGAAAGTCTGATGTGAATGAAAGTGATTACGTTTTCCTAGAACACATTGCAGATAAAAGAAAATGTAATAGCTTCAGACTGGAAAGTTAACCATAACAAATGTCATCTTTTAGCAATGATAACAGGTGACATAAAGAAGAATAAGAAGCATTTTCTTGAGATTATGCAGTGTGTATCGTAATTGTCTGTGACAAGCTGAACCTGAGGCTGATCTTGACCCTTCTTTAATCTATTTACTCTTAGGAAACAAGAAAATAAAAGCCATAACTTTCCCATACTGGTGCCACATGCTTTGGGACAGTCTGGTTTTGTTTCACTTGTCTCATGAATAAATTTTCCCCATGAAATAGCTCTATTGGGTTCTGACACAAACATTTGTTAATGATCTAGTTTACTACTATATAAAAATCAACTCGTAGTAGTCTGCAACTGAACTATATTTATATGGTTAAGTAATTATGGCCACAGAGATACTGTATAGAAAGCTCTGTTTTGTATGCTTTTAGAAGGGTAGCTGACTGATGTGGAAGACATGATTTATGAACTTACTGCAATGAGCAGTGGCTTGAAGGCTTAAGATACTAAATAATACATACAAGATGAAAAATATTTACTTGGGGGGAGGAGGAGAAGAAATTACTTAGAATTCTTGTATAACTTCAAGTAACACACTAATCTTGCATTATAAATTACTTTCATTTACTATGGTTGTGTAATCCAAAACAGACTAACTTTTCAAATGTCTAAATTAAAGAAACAGCTTGAGAAATTCCACAGCAATATTATATTGCTGTTTCACATTCTTCCTTGCTAGAAAGTCTCTATGTAAGGTTTTATTGACTTGTTAATGGGATTGCTGAAGTTTTATGCTGTTGCTTTGTTTAGCCTCAATTTGTATTACACAAATTCCAGGTGTCCTAGGAACGAACCACCTCTTATGTACTAAATCAAGGTGTTGTCCTCTCATTTTGGAAATCACTTCCTGTATTCTTGATGTTGTCATTTCTTAGATTAACTTATTTTGCCCTGTCAGCAACTTTCTCAAAATGGGAAATATTCGAGATGTTATTTCACTTACCTCATCTTTTGCTGTTAATGTTATGCTCAGTTAGAGATCATGGAGACCATGTTTGTCATAATTTATGCTGTCCTTTTACAGGACTTCTGCAGCTTTTTTCCAAATTCTACGTATTTCTGATTACTGTAAATAAAGCACGTATGATTTAGTGGTCTTTTCATTTTCCAATCAGTTTTTCACTATTTAGTCTAAATGAAACTACACTTAACTAGGTTGTCATATTTTGAGACCTGGTTTAATAGTCTTATCCCAGAATTGGACAAATCTCTTCCTATGTCTTGTTCACTTCAGATACATGCAGGATTTGATCTAAAATCCCTTGCGGTCCCGTCAGTTCTCACATCAAGTCAGTAGAAGGATTTTGTGTGATATTAGTATGAAAAGCATTGACAATGACAGGATTTGTTTACAGAAAATACTTGTTTATCTTCACACTGATAAACTTATAGTTCTGTTCAAATGCCCTGAACAGGTATCTGTGAGCAGATGAGAACAGTTACAATATACCTTGTGTTATGATCATACTCCTCATGGCCTTTAGGGATACAATTTATTCAACTCACTAACTAAAAGACTTGTAATCTTTATTTCAGGCAGTATTTTATGAGGGGATATAGATTTAAGGAAATGTAATGTTGCTTTATACCCATTATTGAAAAAAATATTTACACCAGTTTAAGTTTTCTTCTTATGAAAATTTATGTAAGAACTAGTATGTATAATACTAGTACTATGAATAATAAATATATTAAGCTGTAAATATATATTTAGGTTTTTTCCATGTCTTATCAAATCTCCTGGGATCTTACCAGGTGCTATACTATGCACAAGACTGTAAAGAGTTCTTTCATGCAAAATGAGATAATCCACAGGGAAGGTAAATGTGAAGGACATATATAACATTTTAGGTAACTTACTCTGGAATTTCCAGTGTTTATTTTGAGTCAAAAATCTCAAATTTCTAGGTGAAAATCACAAGAAATGCAGATTTAAGAGCCAAGCCCTGTAGTACTTTCCCCTTTTTTTTCAGGTGAAGAATATCAAAGATGATATACAAACTTTCCTTTATATTAAATCAGCTTTGCATAACTGTGGGAGTCAGGGATGTTAGCTGTGTTGTCATCATCACCATAACGACTTACCCAACTATATTATTATGCTAACTATGGAAAAGTCAGATCTCTTTTCCTAATGCAAGAAAAAATATATCCAGTTTACCGGTCAGCTGAAGTATTTTGTAGCACATGGCTAAATTCAGGCAATGCTGCAACTTAGAAAAATGATTAGACAATGTCACCTGGTTTTAGTTTGCTGTTTGTTTTACTATGTTCTGGTTTTGATAGAAGAGTATCGTGTATAGAATGTAATTTGAATAGTGCTGTAAATGTTTGTTCAGTCAGAGATATTGGCACTTAGAAAAATGACAATGCAATGAAAGGTGAAATGACAAACTTCCATTTTCAAGTTTATAACACTAAGAAATTTCATCAGCATTTAAGTGACTTGTAGAATCTGCATTAAAATTCAAACAAATGAAGTTATATGTGGAACTTCTGGGGAAGACAAACTTGGATACATGTAGAGGAACTTTGAAAACACTGTGCATGCCTGCAGGAATTCCTTAGAGGTCTGACTTATCTTCTTACCGTTGTCTTGCTTCTTGCACTTTCCTTCTCTGAGCAAAACAGATTTGTCTACTGAGGGAATAAGGTATTAAACCATCTTAATATCAAATCCTTACTAGTTATCCAGTTTATTATTTCAAAGATGGTAACTAACAAAATGTAAGCACCAAGCACAAGTATATTGCTGTTCTCTAGGTGCCTTTGTAGGATAGATGCTTCTGTCTCACAGATGGGGAACTACAAAGAAAAAATCCAAGAATTTAGCAAAGTTACAAAGTGTCAGCTCCCTAGTATTTGACAAGAGAGAAGATTCCTGAGTAGGAATTAATAATAGATTAAGGGAACAAGAGGTCAAGTAATTTTTGCTTGCAAGCTAAGGTGGCCAGCAACATCTTCAGGGCTATATGCTCTTACTGTTGGTGCTCAATGAAGTAGGAAAGACTGAATATTTTGATAGTCCAGTTTGCTGACTCTATTCCTGGTTAGTCAAACCGGACACTGTCTGCAGTTGCAACATACTTTACAACCGCATGAGTTAGGGCAGGTTAAATTTGAAATTCGTAATGTCACAGGAAGATACAGTCTCCAGCAACAGGCTCTGATTTAGATATTGAACAGAAAATAATTATGACAATGTTAGCTCATTAGCACCAGTAACATAGCTAGGTAAAATACTAAGAAATATTTGGGAAGCTTTTTGTTAGAAATAATACTAGATATGACACAATGAAAACTGCACACTGTATTTCTCAAAGCTGGTCCAAATATTATAAGTCTGCATTTTCAAGTCCCTGTTTCTTGATAAACTGTGCAGGACAGACCATATACCCACAAAAAACATATGCATTGTTTTGCTACAGATACAAATGGAGGAAGTAGGAAAGAAGTGATTTGGGTTTGCAGTTAGTGAGGTGTTTTTCCTGTTGTAAATGGAAAAGAAAGTAACATTTTAGGATTCTAGGAAGCATTTCTGCTCTGCACACAGTATCCTGTGATACTCCTTTGTAACTCCAATGGATGTGTTACTGCTTGCTTGATAGAGAAATGGTTTCTAACTTCACTTCCTATGTCTTTACAATGGTTCTTTACCTTTTTGTTTTTTTAAATGCAAAGGAGAATAAACCAAAAAATGGAAAAAAAAAAAAGTACAACTCTAAGACTTTGTATTTAGCACATGGAGCAAGCCTAAGTCCTTCTTGTATAATGAATAGAACTGTCTGAAGTTTTGTATGCTTTGCCTGCTCTTTTTCTCCTGACAAGGATGCTGCACAGTGTTGTGTTCTTTTAGTTGTTATTCAAGCCAGGGTTGATAAAATGGCTAACAGTGTAAATATTTCTTCAGAAATCAATTTATATAATGAACAATAACTCTGAAGAATTCAAAAGTGGAAAAGTAATGTAATACAGAAATAACTGCCAAAAAACAAGAACAGGGTTGGTTTTTTTGTCTGTTTTTGTTGTTGTTTTGGTTTTTGGGTTTTTTTTTTCCCCTGAAAACTAGAATGTCTACTATTCAGCTTCTTTTAATGTTATGCTATGTTATATTAAGGAAATTTGTACTGAAATAACTATTATCTGTACTCATAAACCACTTTCAGTAAGCTCACACTAGTGCTTCAACATCCTCAGGAAAAGCTCCAGACTAATGATAGTATGTTAAATCTTGTCTTGGAAAATACAGAAATTATCTAGCCTGAATAAGTTAATAAAATGAAGCATGCATTGCAGATGAGGCAGAGAAAGTTGTCCCATTTTGCCATGTCTGCCATACAATACACAACTCACCTTCAGGGACCTGCTGTTTCTGCCATTCTTGATAATGGGCTGCTTTCTCCTGATAAAATGAATAAATTGTTGCTGATGATACTGGATAGTACTTAGAGGTAGACCAGTATTGCTACAGGATGCAATAGGATCAAAGTTACCTACCAGCAATTCAATGCATGTATTTTAAAAGTTGACGCAGTAATGAGATTGATTTTAGTGCTGGGGTTGTGATCTCACAGTTCTCATTATAACTCTGCTGCAAGGTACTTCAGAAATATTTCTATACCTCTTTTACTAGGTGCTTGGTTCTAATGTGGAAATAAACTTCCTTGCACATTTTTCCTCGCCCCTATTCTAGTACACAGGCCACTTCATGACCTCAAACACTGTCACGTAAGGTAGAGAGTACATAATGCACATAAAGTCTTGCAGCACATTGATTTGCTGCATGGCAGCTGTTGCTTTGTTTCAGCTTATCAGTGAAGAAATCCTATATATCAGTGACTGTGATTAAAAAAAGTTTAAATAAAGGAAAAAAAGGCATGCACCGTTACTTTGCAAAAGTATGATAGTGCATAGATCTGTAGTAAACTTCTTAGGCATAAGAGAACTTGTAGAGAAATGGCCTTACATATTCATGACTTCAGAAAACACAAACTCTCCTGAGAAGTTAATATTAAGTGAGATCCTTGAAAGAACATAAGGGTTGGAAAATCTGCAAAGATTTAATTATGCTCAATAGTATTCCTCTTCAAGGCAACGTCCTTTCTAGAAGTTTGGCAATAATAGATGATTTTATCTGTTACATCTTGCAGTCTTACACATTAAAAAACATCCAGAAAAAAGAGTTAAAATCCTTAACATACTGTTAGATGTTCAGTCCAAGATCAATGCTCAGTGGAGTGTTTAAGACTAAAGTGAAAAATCGCCTTACTGTTTCCCAAACTTGTTCTCAGTCCCCATCTAAAACTTTCAGATAAACACTGTGAGTAGAGTCAGCAGATAGCATCACATTATAGTTGATTGTAATTCAAAAGTGAACTATGAAAGTTCTAGAAAAGTTTTTAGCTACTTGTAATATTCTCATTCACATAGGGCCAGGTTCCTTGAACTTAGCTAACTCTACTTCCTCTCACAATATACCTTTCCTTCCCTCAGGAAAAAGAGGTTATAGGTATTAGGTCAGTCTTTAATCAGCATATTTCACTGAACATAAGACTTTCTAAACATGAAAGACTATATTCAACCCTCCTCTACCTGTAGTCTTGAAAACAATGCAATAATGCATATTCATAGTGTCTCTAGGCACTGGACTTCCTAACATCCTTATATTGATTACTCCCTGTGAAACCAATGATAGAAGGAAAATTCTCAGTGTCTGCAGGATTCTGTAATATAATTCTTGTGAGTTTATTCATGGGCAGATTCAGTCACGTATTTCTTTTTAGGTTCTTGTAGTGACCTTATGAACAACAGTGAGCTTAGGACCAAATTTTCCAACTTAGATGTGCAATAAGTATACTAGGAACCTGCTAGATATTAGAAAAGTAATTTCTTAACAGTTGCTAGTTCAATTAGGATTTAAATCTACTTCTAAAATTTGAATGCTTTAATCTTAATTCTTTAGGAAATATGGCCTCGTTACTCTCCCTTTTGGGATCATTTTGTGCAAAGCTGAACGTATCTGAAAAAAAGAAAATCTGTGAGCAGGAGATGCACAACTTAAGAGTATAATGAATTTATTTATTGTCTAACACATACAAAAGATATCTAGAATTTAATGACCTACTAAGCCGAGCATTAGTATGCTCACTGCTTGGGATAAGATATCCAAAGAGCCTTTGCTGGCAGGCATCAGTCCGGAGAGGAAGAGTTGGTCTCTGTTGCTTTCTGAAACAGATTTTTATATCCATTGCATGTTAATTTCTTAGGGTTTTATATCTTACCATGTTGGTGGTTTTTTGTGGGTTTTTTTCCCCCCCATTGAATACCAGAGCAGCTAACAATTCCAATTTCAACAGTTTTACCCATGAAGCCAGTTTCACTTTTGTCTTGTGTGACTCTTCTCAACAGACTTCCTCACAACTTTCTCACAGCACATTTTCTGTAGATGTCTCAGTCAAAATACCAGATTGAGGCCTTGGGTTCCTGGGAGAATGACCACACTGGAGAATGCAGGGCTTCCTGATGTATGACTTTTAATGCGAGCAGTCAGAACTGCGATCTGAAGCACAGTAAATCAAGGTTTTGAAAAAGTCTGTAAGTTCTCATGTTTCTCAGGTTGATTCTCAGTTCAAGAAGGACAGGGAACTGCTTGAAAGAGTCCAGCGCAGAGCCACAAAGATGATTGAGGGAGTGGAGCATCTCCCTTATAAGGAAAGGCTGAGGGAGCTGGGTCT
>WTSP01015427.1:0-23717 GCA_025331215.1 Actenoides lindsayi | reverse complement strand
GTGTGTTATCAACACCCTCCAGCTCCCAGTACTGCAGCATAAGGGCTGGATGGGGAAAAGCAGCTCAGCCAGACTCATTACAGTAATAAAACACCGTCAAGAAAAAATGAGTTATCAATTTCACAGAGAATTTTTTTATACTTAAACCATAAAGCTTCTTAGACATTATTTTTTTTTTTTTTTTCTGAGGGGAATAGACTCCTAAATACAGTGCAAAACTCCTTCACTTGTTTGCTTTAATGTCCTCCACAACACAGGAGAAAACGGAAACAACAGTCTAGTACATCCTCTGTTCTCACACAAGATTGAAAGTACTAAAACCATCTAGAGTATATGTTTCTGGTATTTCCTTTAATAGACTTTCTTTCTTCATACCCATTCCATTGTTTAGTTGTCCCTATATCTGACATTATTTTTGTCTAATCCCTGGGGTTTTTTTCTCATGGTTACAAACTAAACTGTGTCAACCTTATTGAACATGATGAACAATTCATCAGTCTACTTCAAAATATTTCTAATGAATTGAGATGCTTTTTTTTTAGGATCTAGAGAAATCTTTACAGTTCTGCTGAATTCCCTTATAAAATGTCTCTCTTAGTTACCATTATATATTCTGAACATAATTATGAACACAAATATAGTTTCTCTTTAATACTATTTTCATGGATCACACCTGAGGATCTAATCAAGGTTACCAATTTGAAAGTGATAGCTACTCTTTAAGTAAAGGTTTTAATTCCCTTAAGTGCTACAGTTATATTCCTTTACCGTACATCATTTCTCTGGAATTTGCTTATAAGATTTCATGTGAATATATGTCTTAATAAGGTTCAAAAAAGTTTTCTGCCACTCTTCTGCTTCCTTGGTCAGTCATCTAGAGCAAAGAAGAAATTAGATTTGTTTGACTCATGATAAATATCTTAGTTGTTTTGTACAATCTTATTACCTTCTCAGTGTTAACAAATGGATTGTTTAATAATACGTCCTACTATATTTTCAGGTGTCAAAAATGACACTAATTCCTAGGAGTAAACCCCTTACATACACTTTATAAAACACAGGTACATATACTATTTGCTGCTGGTTTATCATCTTTTGAGATTTCATTCTTCCTTTGTGAATTTTCCATAATACTTGTCAATGTCTCAGAAATGGTTTTGATTGCCTTGTTTAAATATAACAAAATTTATCAGAACATGCTATCTCAAATGTCTTTATCTACATAACCTTTAATCTTTCTTCATTCAGGCCCATATTTTTACAGCAATTGTACTTGTTAAATATTTAATTACAGACAAACTTCTTTCAAGAATGATGTTAAAAAAAAATTGACCTTTTTAATCTCCTCTATTTCATGTGCTAGTTGCTTATTTTTCCCATTAAATTGTCACTATATCCTTTCTTGACAATTCAGAAATTCTTTTACTGTTGTATATGATACTCACTCACTAGCTTTAAGTATTTTTCCCCTTTTCATATCTGTTTCTTTTTTTACCATTAAATTCATATTGTACTTTTAATCTTATCCTGATTTATACATCCTTGTTGCCATTTTTGTGGTATAATTTCTTTTTAATGTTAAGTCACTGAATAATTTTCATGCAGTCATGAAGTCACATTTGTCCATATATAGTTACCTTTCTTCCACATCCAATTTTTATATTCTGAATCTTGGAAACTGCCAGCTGCCCTGAAACTCCTCTTTTTTACTTATTTTTTTTTTTAATTTTTACTTAAAAATCCTTCCCTTGGGACCATATCAACCTGTTTTCAGAGTTTCCTGAAGTGTTTCATTTTTGAAACCCATTGTCACATTTTTGCTGCTGTCACTCCTTTCTTACCTCATCGTCATGGAGTCTATCATTTCATTTTCACTTTCACATTAATTGCCTTCCACCTTCAGATTCTGAACTCATTCCTCCTGTTAGTCAGAGTCAAATATTGTCAACCCCGAAACGCTAAAAATGCATGAGTCACGTCACCAAAACTTGTAAGATTGTTAGAGAAAAGAAAGTTTTAGTTTCTTTACATTTGCCTTCTGTCTTTTTGGCCCCCAGGGTCCTTTTGGGTTAATTGTTCATGCATTTCTTTGCAGTCATGAGGGATAATAGCCTGCTTTTTTAGAAAGTGAAACAAAATTTTCATATATTCTTATTCTTAAACTGCAAAGTTTTAATATTTAACATCACAAGACTCTTCACAAAATAAGGATTTGCTATATTAGGTCCATTGACCACTTGTGGAAAAGTAATGTTGTATGAGTATTTGCAATATCTGCTGCTGTGTTTGCAATATTTGGTTATTGAAAAACTCCCCTTCTTCAGCTGTTTTCATTTATTACACTGAAAAAAAGTTGAATCTTCTCTTCCCTCACAAGTAGTTTTCACTAAATTATATGTCCTAAGGCTTTCAATAAACTCAGACAGTGAAGGCATAGAATAGAAGTATTAAACATAGCGTAGAATTCAATGAAATGAACTAAACTACACAGAATACTGGTAGAATCTAATTTGTTGTGTATAATTTCATAAAAACTTGTTCTGTGGTCTAGTGAATAAAAATACCTCTATGTTGTAGTATGATAGTATAAAAGTAATTGCCCCCTAATTGCTCTTAGAAGACTTTATATTTTTAATTGTATTCTGTAGTTGTAATAGTTTGTGAAACACTGAATTTTTCCTAGTCTTTAAAACTTGTAGCCAACAATTTCTGTTGAGTTTGATATTCACTTTATGTAACAGTTTTTTTTCTCTATTTTAATTTACTAGTAAAGCATTTGAAGGCTTATATCCAGTAATAAATTTATCAGTTGGAACAAAATTTGGTTGAAAATGGATTATTTTGTAAAGGTCAGAAAAATATTACTAGCTTGAAATTTTTATGTGAACAGCTACTCCAGTAGCAGTTCCAATTAATGCACTAAATGCTAAGCAGCTTAACATACAGGCTCTATCTTTACTTCCTCCTTTAAAAAATAAAAAAGTTTACTATGTTTTGTGCTCAGTCAGAGGGTTAAAATGTAAGATATAATCTCATGTCATTTTCCAGCATAAATCCAAAATGCTGACTGTGGTTTGACTGATAGTGTTTTACCAATCTGTCTTACTCTCCACTTGTCTTATGTGTTGCATCGATATTATGCCATTACAACGCTACAGTACTGGTGCTTCTTAGTGCACCTTTTTTATTGGCAAAATCTGCAAAGCTGTATGAGATTTCTATGCAGCCTGTGATTAACAACCTTGCAGAATGGTGAGGATAACAGACTCCATAGATGAAAATCAGTATTATCAGCCAGTGAAAAAAGGTTGCCTGGAGACAGAGACCCCTTTTTGGCCCAGAACTTTATGGTCAATATACATGTGATTATAAAAGGTTCACCAGTCTGGTGATGCATTACTACTTTAATAAGGAAAACATATTTATACAGCCATTTACAAACAGATTTTTGTAAGGTGCAATGAAATGTAATTCCAAATCTAAATTCAGTGAATGGGTTAACTGGTCTTATATAACCCTACATTACTATATTTTCTAGATTTTTGTAGTAATTTTGTGGTTTTCATTCACAAATTCAGAAAAATTTTCTATGTAAAAAAAAGTGTAACAAAAAAAAAGAAGAAAACTGAAAAGGAATAAAAAATAAAAAGGAATAAATCTTACAAATAAATCGTGTAATGCTAGAAGGAGTATTTTCTTCCCCCAAAATTCAAAGTACAAAGGTGTCATTAAATAAAAGGTACAGTGTAGTTGCAAGCAGTAGATATAGGAAATATACATCTTTATATGACAAATAAATGAAAGAATACCCCACAAACAGATTTATCCTAGAGATAAGTATTTGTAAGAAGTGTGAGAATACAACTCAAGCAGAAAATGTACAGGTTAAAACTTCCTCTCTTTTCTGCCTTATCATTCGGGAAGAAATTTGAATTACAGATTTCACTTACAATCTGTAACTTTAAGAAGGCTTTTGCTTGCACACAGCAGTAGAGAACAGTGTCCTGATTGACACTTCCTTGGGTGTTGCTTATCTCCAGGCATCTCTTTCTACAACCCTGCTTCCCTGCTGAGTCCATCCTCTCCTGGTGAGAATCAAAGAACCATCAAGTTGAATTATGGTATGCCTCCTGTTTTGAAATACCAGATCAGGTAAATAGAATCAGAAAGGAACCACATGATTCATGTGACTACTTTGAGGCCTGAATGATACTTCTATGTACTTTGCTTACTATGGGATATTTTGTTTATGAAAATTAACTAATATAATTAATTTAATTTAATTTATTTTATTAGAGACTTTAAAGATTAGAATAAGAAGGATAGGTGGTTTTGAATTCTGCATATTTTTCAGTCATCTGTGTTAAAGCAATTATTTAACATTGTTATTTGATACGCTGTAAGATCAGCTGTAAAGATGCTGAAGAACCTTCACTTTATGAGGGAAAGTTTGGGAATTTTCTCCAGAAACCAAGGTAATTTTTAAAAAAATACAGAATTTGAACAATTATATTCTTTCAGAGTACAACAATCATACTCCTTCAGTATGACTGTTATATGAAAATACAGAATCATTGCTTTCACTTGTTCTATTGAAACACTGAAAAGAGTAAGTCTCCACTGAATTCTGAATTGTTCTGAACAGTAGGTAAATACAGCCTTGATTGTTTTAAATTGCAGGGTGTACTGTGAGTTTTATTCTAGATCCAGAAGTAATTTCAGAGAAGTCTTAATATACAGTGACTGTACACAATGAGAATAAGTGCAAGATATACCATGGGTTTGTAACTTTAAGCAACATTGGAATGAAAATATATGAAAACCTTGGTCATGCAAAGGATTACAATTAAGGTGGTCACCAAATGTTAAAGCTGTGCCTAACATCCCGGTGTCGCACTGAATATAGACCTGAATTGCTTGAAAGTTTAACAGCAAATCTAAGATTCAGTGATAGTAAAACTCACATACATAAACAAACAGGAATTAAAGTTTGCATGTATAGCTGGGAATTGCTTCTGAAATTGGAACCCAGATTGTTGAAAATATGACTATAAGATGGCAGGCTTGTGCACATCTTCAGTCCTCCCATTCAACAACAACAACAAAATTATTGTAAGAGATTCCATGATCCTGGTTTGTGTTTTGGGAAATAACGTTTTATGTTTTGTATTCCAGGTATAGGCTCTATAATGGCAGAACAATGTATTTTACAGAAAGAACTATCTACGTGGTTACAGCAAGTGGACCAATGAAGTGCAAATGGTTGTTGTGTCAGTCTTTACTGATTTGGGATCACAGATCTTCATGTACAATAATAGTACCTTTAGATTATCAATACCACACTCATAAGCAAAGGCAGTTTGGCGTCTAGTGGCAACCCAAGGCAGAGTATTTATGGGGACATACATATGAGTAGCTTTTATGGAGTACCTATATTGTATGCACATGTATGAATGGAAGGTGTACTACACAATGTTCAAATCTGTCTGGCAGAACATTTGGTGAAATTATTTGTGACCATGTGTCCTTCAGTAATCTGAGGTTTTGAGAACTGTAATTAAACAAATCCTGAAGATTCAGACATATATGTAAACTCTTAGGACCACCATTAGTGCTCTTGCAAAATCAAGAACTCTTGTAAACATTCTGGCAAAAAAGCATCTTGCAAAATTAGACCATGAAGAATGAAATAAACTCTTCCTACAGCGACTGATACAACTAAGAAACCTCTAGAGGAGGTAAATAATAATGTGAAGGGAAGCTAGAATGAGAAAATTACGCAAAACAGATACTACTCTGAAATAGATTGCATATGGCATACATTCAGAGAGAAACCATTCAACAAACCCATATTAATGTAAAACTATGGATACAAGCTAAATATCGGGGGGTTTCTTTGTTCCTTTTGGTCTAGAAGCATGACTTCCATTTTTTTCTGAAATGCAGAAAATATAACAAATGCAGTCCAGCCACAAGTATAGGGGTTGTTTATTATTAAACCAACATGAAGCAGTGTCATTATGTCAAGTTGAAGAAGTTTCAGTATCACACTGACACCACATAGGCTCTTGTTAAGAGATAATTCCTTTCAAGTGCAGCAAGATCAGCAATCAGATATAATGGACCATGAACTTCCAGTAAACAATGTATGACAGGAGAAGAAAACAGAGGAATTCCTGAAAATTCATAATTCAAAGATACTCTAATGTCATGGCCAGGGACACAAAATCTTAGGCACTCCTCCATGATAATGGAGAGTTGTTGCTGCACAGATTATATAGCATAAGACATAAAGTAAATTTTAAAAAAAAAATTTTTTTTTCAATTCAAGTTACCACTCACAATCCACTTGCTCTGTAATAAAGGAAGATTATATAAGTTTAGAAATGTATGTGGAGTTAACTATAAAATTGCAATTGAAAAAAGTCATGCTTGCACCAGGCCCAGCTATGGTGTGAGGACAGAGTCTACTTTACTCTAAGCAAAGTACTAAAGTTAGAATCCATGGTAACTGGATTCATGACATTCTTTCTGTATGGCTGATCTACCAATAGCATCCTTCTGCTGTGCAAGATGTCCCTGCTGACATCTGATCAGAGTGCCAGATATATTCCTGAGCAGATTTAGTAGTCTGACATTTCATTTTCTGACTCTTGGTCACAGACATCAGAACTCCAGAACTGTAGATAGGAGTTAGAAATAAATAAAAAACCCTACAATCCCATGAAAGGTAAAAATAACTACAGATAGTGTTGCTGTTGAAATATGACGCTTGCTCCATGTGCCAATAAGTAAGAGGACCATGTGACATTTTCATCAATGGTTTTGATGAGTTGATGTGGATTTGGTAAAAGGTGGTGCCACATTCTACTTCTTCATGGCAGTCATACTGTTTATAATAGATTTTCTTTTTTTATCTAACTGAACGGATATTTAAATGTTATCTTTCTATTTTACTCTAACAGTACCTCTCACTGAAGGAGACTAGCCACTCTTGAAAATCTTAACCAAGATTACTCCTTCTGCATCTTCTTTCTTGTATTTCATAGGTTCAGATTTTTCACTCATTTTACAGCAGAACACCAATAATAATAGCAGTTATCAATTTGAATTCTGAAATGAATATGCCTTTCCACATTAACTTTTATTTTTCGCCTTTTTTATAATCTTTACGAATATATTTTTACTGTCTACAATGAGCAAAACTTCAGTACAACTGGGTACATTAATATAAATTATTGATTATGATTTTCACATCATTTATCCATTATTTTTCCCATGTGATTATTTTTATTGTGAATAATGCCTAATAACTCTACAATTGTTATGTAAAATGTGCATTACACTACAGGGTCCTAGCTACAGCATATAGATCACTTCTTCACAAAAAATGAACTGTAAGAGTTAATCCGTACTGATATGTTTTTAAGTCACAGGGGCAGTATGCCACCTTTGTACAGATAATGATTCATTATTTACTTATTTTCTCTAAAATATGTACATACTGATTTAAAAAATCCAAGTTATGCTGTCTGACTTCTTGAAGGAAGTTCAGGTAGTGTCATTATTTATTTTGTGGAACTTCTTGTGAGTTTAGACACAGTATTTAATGGGCAATCATCTGGCTTCCTAGAAGTAATGACGTCTGAGTTCACTGATAGTTTCTATTGTATTTTTAATTAAAAGCACTGTGAGTTTTAATCCAGTTTTGAGGATAATCAACATCATGCCCCTCCCTCACCAACTTTTCTCTTCTTCCTGACAATAGATTCTTTCCAGCCTATGAACACTTTCTACAGCAGCTACTGTAACCTTTTCCCCTACTTGATTCATCAGAAAGTGGTAGCACTGAGCATATTTTCCTCCAAAGTTGGTTTTCCAGCTTTAGAATAGTCAGGATGTACTTTTTCTTTAGGTGATTACTGCAGCAATTGACCAGATCATCATGGTATTTGTGAATTACTTCCTTGCAAGATGGAGACCTTTATTTGTCTCTTTCAAGAGATCTGAAATTTTATTAATACTGTAGTTTATTGACATACCTTAGCAGGTGGTCACAAGGCTGTGGTATATCCTACCCACTGTTCCTGTTCCCCTTAGTTCACCTGGAAAACAACCTGTAGACATATATTTCAAATATGTATTTCAAACAAGGAAAGCAAAATACGACCTAAAGCAAGATTTGACCTAAAATTTGTGGATGAAACAAGAAGATTCTGATGCAAAGGACCACCACGTAATGGGAATGGTGTCTCCTAAAGGAGATAAAAGATTTTACCAAAAATTAGTTTGCTGTCACCAAGAAGAATCCCAGAAAGGCAATGAAGACTCAATAGCTGGTGTCCCTTGTCTACTGTGACATAAAGAGGTGCTGGCCAGACCGTTAGACACATATCTCTACACATGTTAGGATGTGGTTGCAAGAGACAGAGCACATGATATTTATGATAAGCACTAGAAGAAGAAAATTATTTACTTACAGTTTTGGTAGATAGATATCACCTCCTGTTTTCATAAGATCTCATAATAGATTTCATTACATTAATTTCCCGTATTGAGACATTTAGGGATGTGTAAGTAAAGTGTTCATATGAACTAGGTCACTAAGCATCTCTGACAGTCAGTGTGTGTCTGCTTACAATAGAACTACAGAGGTATTTAGCTCATTCTAAATTAGGAACTTATTATCTGAATAGCTCTCTAGACTCCATTCATTATATTGACTAATACTGCATTAACTTAATTCAGATTCCCAAAAGTAAATGTTTAATATGATCTGAGATATATTAAATTGTCAGAGAAATATGACAGATACAATATTGGAAGATCTACGCTGCTGTAGACTGACACCTGGAAAACAAAGGAATACCTAGACTGTATCAAACAGTACAACATCTCTATGTTTATGCAAGTGAGTCAAGCTGGCGTCTTTTAACTAAAATAGAACTTTATATAGCTCCCTTCTAGCTACCTACCTGTATCTACATGCTTATTTTTTATAGAGATTAATACAACCTCAGATCACTGATCCTAAAGTAAAGCAAGAACACATCTTTCAGTAACAGACATTGGAAAAAAAATAGTAAAAAAACCCAAACATAAATACTGATAAGAAATTTTAATAGGGTGCAGGTTTATTTTGGGTTTACATGTATTACCACATTATCACAATGGGTCCTGGCCAAACGTGGTGACAATTTCTCATTATGACAAAAAAAAAACTATTGAGGATGAGCAAAACATGTTTCTTCTGTTTATCACACCCCTTGTCCTATCACTGGGCACCACTGAAAGGAGAATGGCCCCTTCTACTTGACACCCACCCTTCAGACATTTGTAAACATTAATAAGATCCCCTCTCAGCCTTTTCTTTTCCAGACTAAACAGCCCCAGGTCTCTCAGCCTTTCCACATGAGAGAGATGTTACAGTCCCTTAATCATCCTTGTGCATTCTGAATGCAACTAACGAATTACAGTAACGAGGTTTTTCTCCAGATCAGGTACTATCGTGGGCCTTCCCAAGCAGGGACTTCCAGATCTGACTTAGGAGAAAAGGCCAGTCAAGTAAAACATTCATGGTCAGTGTGGCTCTGAGAGAAGGTGCAACAGAGCTGTGAGTAGGTATGTAACAAGCATTTTAAGGATCAGTTGTGATTTTGACTGAATATAAATGAGAAAATCTTCAATGCAGAATGAAATTGGTAAAATGGTTAAAAATCGGTATTATTGTTAAAATCTTTGTCTTTGGTGAAGATAATCCATCTTGGAGAGACAAGATTTAACCCTGAAAGGGAACAGCTGTCCTGTAGTAATGCAGTCTTAGTACTGGAGCTGATTCCAGGAGACCACTTACAGAAATTAAAGACAGACCTCCTCAGCAATGTAAGTACAATATACCTAAATAGATAAATCAGACCTTTGTGGCTCAATTAGGATCCCAAACAGTAGGATTTCCCCTCATTATTTCAATCTGGACAAGCTTCATTATTGTGATACTGCCATTCTCATCTTGGCTATTTTCTGCCCTCTTCCTTCTTTCTCTTGAAGTACAAAGTGGAACAGCATTCAGATATAATAATGCTTTCATTAGATTATAAAGTGTATAGAACTTACTGTTTCTATCTACTTTGACACCCTGAGTTAATTCCTTCATAAATGGGAGCAGTTTTTGAGTTTGGGGTTTTGGTTTTGGGTTTTTTTATATTATTATTACTTTTAATAAACACATTGCATAAACATGTAGCATCACCTTGGTTCCAACAATTCCTACAGTGATTTCTCCTTGAAAATTCCCAGGAGACTGCAAATAGTTACAATGATTTATCATGCTCATTGTCTTATTTTCAAACGTGATTCCAGTTGAGTTTGTCTGCCTTCAAATTCCATCTATTTGATGTTGCTACATTCTGAGATTCTCTCCAGCTTCTATGTATACATCCAGGCCGGTAATTTAGGCACAGTTCTCTGTTGTGGAGTGACACCCCTTCCCTTCTGAATCATCATGAATGCAACTACTGAAGTTCAAAGGAAATTCAAAGACTGAGCAAATGCAAACCATTTTAGATATCGTAGTCATCAAGACACAAATAAATTGTTTTCTGTAGCACTCTTAATCGAAAATGTAGTTCTGGAAAAAAAAGGTAACCAGCAAAAATAATGGCAATTTCCTCTATTCATTCCCCAGGACATTATGTCCCATTTGAAGTTAATTAAAATTCAGATTTATTTTAGGTATTATTGTCTCCATTGCAAAAGTTGCTTTTGGTCATACCATACCAAGTCTCAGGTTTGAATCCAAAGTTCTGTCTGTCAAGGAAAGAGAAGTGATCACTAGCTAAGGCTTGTTTTTCATAAGAGATACCAAACCCACAAACATCTGCACTAAACTGTAATATATATTTTATTATATGCAATAAAAGAATGATTCCAGTGGCAAAACTGCTCACAAGCTTTCCACACAAAATGGGCAACTGTTGCAAATTCAAATAGGAAAATTAAAGTCACAAGCATGTATCTACATTTTTCACTTCATAGTATAAAAGAAAAAAGTTTGAGAGTTTGATATAAGTTGTATCACCCAGTAAGTTCTAAACAATATTTTACACATGTAAAGCCCTAAATGGGATCTCCTATGCCTTTTTGCACCCTGTGATGTCAGCTATCATGCTTTCAGTAATAGGATCTACCTCAAAGGTTTTTTTAGCACCATAGGATTTCTTTCTGCCCTACTAGGATTTCTCTCTGATCTTCGGTAGCCTTTGGATCACAGTGTGGATGAAAGATCTTGAAACAGAATGAATTAATGAACAAGCACGCTTGAAAGAATTCAGGCCTTTGTATTTTAATATGACACAAACTACTTGTTCTAAAATTGGCCCCTGACATGAATAACTTTTCTGTCATTTCCCTGTACAATCACCCAAGGATCTATGCAAACCCAAAGCTTTATGTTGATAAATTACTGCATTCAGTTCTCATAAGAAAACATATCTGTCTTCAGAATTTAATAATGCCTCATCAAATCTGCCGAGGCTTAACATTTCCGTTCTCTGAAGCCACAAAGGAGTTTGCTGTTATCAATAACTATTTCTCTCCTTTGCTTCTAATATGTCTGACTTAAAAGTACAGACTTGTTTTGCACATTAACTGTACAGTGTGAAACTGGTCTGTAAAAACCTCATTTATTGTTGTCCAGCAGTCACTGTCAATGAAGTATCTAATACTCATGAAACCACAGTTCCTATAAAATTACTTTGTAATACACAGCTTGAGGATTTGTAGCTCTCTTGTGACTCTCATTTGAGATCCTTTCCTAATAGCCTCTTATACATAATCAGATGGACTTTATACAACCTCATACAGTAAATGGGCCATGTGAATATTTCTCTATTATTGCCTTCATGGCTTGCAGACTACATAACAGTTGATAGTAATTCTGTGCAAAAACAAATTACTGTTCTAACAATAGAAATCTCAATAGCCTTGACATAAGTAATTTCAAGATACAGTGGAGCCTAGATCTAAAGGAGTGCTTTAGGGACAGAAAATTTCTTTGTTAGACTGGTTTCCCACTAAATTGGTCATTGTGGTCTTTGTTCTGGGGAAAAAAAAGTAGATAAAATAAAAGGAAATTAGTTTGATAAAATGGTTAGGCTCTTAAATTTATGCTCCTCAAATAAATCCTTTACTATGTTGTTTTCACAGCTGCCCAGAAGTAGTATTTTTAATTTGCATCTCAATATCAAGTGAAAAATGTTTTGGCATACTGTTTTTAAAGGGCAGCCAAATATATCACACTGTTTTAAATTACTTCAGGAAATTAAAAACTATGTCTTACAAGAGTAATATGAATATGTGTAGTCCTAGTGTTGGGTTTTTTTAAATCTTGCGTAGTGCAAGGTATTTAGTAATGATTAAGTACAATTTTTTTTTTCTGTAAATCTTGTGTCCATCCTACTTAATGGCTGGGATATCAAACAACAACAATAGCACAATAACCAAACAATATGCAGGAATCAACACAGGTTTTGTAAAAAGACAAAATGAACTGTCATCCCATCACAGAATTTATTATACTCTTTACTATTAAACAGACAAGAGTCGAATATATGCTTTCTGATTCAGAATTGTCTGCAATTTTATGGCTATATTTATTGTTTGTGATTCTGTACTCAAAAGCAATTGGTTAGTTACATTAAACTTTTTTATCATTCTGTCTTCCCTTAGTTTGGCCTGAACTTTAATTTTTTATATAATATGAATTTTATCTGTAGAGTTACTGAAGTTTAAAATGTGAATTTGTTTATATATGGTGAGTGAAAAAGCATACATCATACCATGTGTTTTCAATAGCATGAGGCAGGTTCTTGACAGGAGTTATTGTTCAATATTAAACTCTATCCAACTTCCGTGAGACATAGAAAGGATGTTTGTCTGTTCACTCAGCTACCAAATTATTTCAGTCACAATCCTAAATATTTCCTAAGCTTGTGAAGAACAGCACAGGATCAAAGACAACTAGTCAGTATTAAATTCGAGAAAGATTAGTCAGTGAGGTTTCTCCTATTATGTGATTGCTATCTGCTATATGTAATTTTAAGTTTTTGTCAGGAGCCAGTTTATTAAATTTATGTGCACATAATTATTTTAAAGAGATATATATTAATATTGACACACATTTAAACTTTGACAATTACATTACAGGAATTTTCCCAGGTTACATTCTATTACAGAAAAAAAAAAACAAACCAAAAACCCATTAGATGATTTATGATGTTTGGAGCTCATAGATTACATTTCATCCAGTCTCTTGCTATTTACATTATGTAAATTATATAAACTCATGTAAATTTTATCATATAAGCTTACCAGATACATCAAGAAGCCATGCCATTTTCATAGAGAGGACCATGCTTTACAGACTAGTAACCTTGAACCTAACAAAATGCTAAAATTAAAGAATGGTGAAGAAACTAAACTCAATATGTTACAGTAGTGCAGATATCACCTATACCAAAGTACAGAGCTCTGTCTACACTAAATATTACATGGTTATTTTGCTTTAATATTATTATGTTGTTTTGGAGAAGGTAGAAACTGAAGTAAGCTAAGCTGTACTTTCCAGTGCTAGAGTTGTCACTGCAGTATTGCCTTAATTTATATATTATAAATGAGTAGTACAGCAACATTTATGCAGATAGTTCTTGCTCCATAATTAAGTCATTGCAGGACTTTCTGTTTTCTTCATTGATCTCTGATAATAGATTTTTAGTTCAGTTTTGAAATACACATAGCACTTTTGTTCCGGATGAATAAAATGGGTATGTTCTGATACCTGTATCTCTCTGACTTGCAATAGCGCATGTTGTTAGGTGTTTCTCTCAGTCAGGAACCTCTTGTTCATGTGTCTGAATGACTGGTAAAAATTCTGTCACAGAGGGAGGGAGAGAAAAGTTTTCTCTGTAAATTTCAGTATACTACCTAGCATCATCTTTTGGGAAACTGTTTTTGCTGTTATGCTTCTTAGGACAGGATTACATACTGACAGTGCTACTGTTCTGATTAAGCAATATAAACATGGGTTGGGTAACATGACATCATTACCTTTTGCTAAGAATGAAGAAAGAAATAAATGAAACATTTTATATATTGTTATGTAAAGCGATACAATTAGTACTTGTAAAAGTGGATTTTAGGATTATGATCAGTACATAACACTTTGCCTCTGTCTCTCCTTCCTTCTCACACTTTTTCTTTGCTCTACAGTTGTCTTCTCTGTGGTCTGCAGGATGAAAACATGCCCTACTGTGATCTTCACCATGAGCTGCATGGCAATCGCTGCACCAGCACCTGGAACATCTCTTTCCCGTCCTTCTTCACTGACCTTGTTGTCTGCAGGGTTATTTCTCTCCCATTCTTTTTCTCACTCACCTTTATGCTCTGCAGTGTTTTACCTTTTCTAAAACCTGTTTCCCCTGAGGTGCCACCATCGTGGCCACTGGATTCATCTGTGCCCTGTGGTGGGTCTGTTGGAGCTGGCTGGAACTGGAGGGAATGACTATGGGACAGCCCTTGACTCTTGTCTCAGAGGCCACCCTGCAGCTCCCATGACCAGCACCTGCACATCTGCACTCAATATAATATGTTATATTGCAGAAAATGTAACTAAAATATGCAACTTACAGTTTTAAAATTTATGACTTACAAATTTAACAATCACAACTTACAAATTTAAAATTCCAGCAAACTGTTTTTTAAATTAAGCTAAAAAAAACTATAGGTATTTTAGTATTATTATGAAACAAAAATCAGTTTTCTTCTTTATTTTTTTAATTTTTCTTTCTGATTTGCTAGCATATTTATCAAACTGTTTTTACTTATTCTATTCTGTTTATTTTAATTAATAAGTTATATTAAAATGTTTTCAAAGTATTTAAAAATTACTAATGAAAATATTCTGAAACTTCAGAATTGTAAAAAGACAAAATATTAAAATGGCAACATCACCAGCTAAAATACAGCTATATATCTTATTATATTACTCTGTGTGTGTTTATAATTACTTAGAGTCACGTTTTAAAAAAGTAGGTGTTAAATATTATTGATGAAAATCACTACAGGAAAATTATTCTAACTGGAAAAAAAACTCTCAGAGGCTGATATTTGAAACATGCAGGATTCAGGTAACATTACGAGAACCGTAAATAGCTAAGTAGCTCACAGGATATTCGATTTCATGTTTTGATGTAGATTGTCAATGTATAGAGCTTGGCCAAAAGAAGCACCCTGAACCAAACTTAAACTTCTTGGAGTTCTTTGGGTCCAGCCAGATTTTTATCGCAGCTTGGTCTATCCTTTCAGCTTTTATAGTCGAATACACCTGTAAGAAAGCATAGTAAACCACTAACACTACAGAACACCATGTGTTTTGAGCTACGTGTTCTTTCTCTCAGGAGGATGTTAAGTGCCTGAAGCAACAAGAGTTGTCTTAACATATCCTGGGTTCCCTGTGAGGTTTTCCTCTTAGTAGTAAATTATAAGGCATTGAGGCTTGCAAAAATGGCGAATTTTTTTTTTTTTCTATTGTTGACACAATGCAAAGCAGAAGGAAGAGAAACAAGAACACGGTTGTCTGTATTTTGACATGGAAGTTCAAGCATTTATCATGATCTCAGAGCTGAGAATTTGCATTTTTTAGGATAATTTTTTCTGTCATCATCCTTTCATTTGTTGATTATTTATTGTTATGTCCAAAAACTAATGATACCTTTTCTTGTTCTTCAGTTGTTTGACTTTTTAGGATTTTCGCACATGTAAAATAGAATATAATGATAAAAAGTAGTCACATATTTGAGGATAAGTTGCAAATTTGTGATAAGGAAAGATAACTCTGCTGTGGACTGATTCATAAAAATAATTTATGGATGTGTGGAATGAAAATTACATACTGAAGCAGTTTTGACTCAGAATAAGGAGGATAATATAGACCCAGTGGTGAGGATTGTGTGATAAAGGCACTTTCTGTTACCACTACTAAGACAAATGTTCATAGAAGCTACTTAAATAAGGGCCAACTAAGTAAAATAAAATGTTTCTTCCTTTATTTCAGCAGATGTTGGTTCACATCCTATACATGACATAATTTATAACACTATATAATACTTAGACTGTATTATTTATTTCATTCAATGCCACTAATAAGACATTTCATTTCATTGATTAGATTATTTCATTTTTATTTCATAAACTCATTCAATATTTATATTGCTACAACTGGGATTTATATCTCAATTGTAAAAGCATCCCAGCAGACATAAGCCCTAATTACTCTGGAATTTTACACAACATTTTGACAGAAATCCTTGTTTACAGTGAAATTATGCATTAAGCACATAGATAATGTTCATAGGTTGGCAATATTTTTGAACACTAAGATTTACATATTTCCTCTCCAGACTTCACAAGCCTGCCTACAAGTAATCTGATTTAATACACCATACTCAAGGCCTACTTTGCATTTGAATAGTCTAGTTTGTTATAAAGGAGAAGCAAAAGCAAAAGCCTTTTTAACAGATTCACCTGCAATTGTGGCAAATTATAAATAATTAATAACTAGTTCTATAACGACACATTTCCAACTGAATTAAACAATATATTTAAAGGATATAAAAGTGTATTTACTTTCATAGTGCAGTATTAGCCTGTGCACAGACAATGTCAACAGATTGTCGGATAAAAGATTCATATTTCTCATGGGATAGTAGTAGGCTTTTTTTTATCTGAAGGACTGCTTATAAGATTCTAACACATAGGGAAATAACCTACAAAGAGAAAAACATGTCAGAAGTTATACACTATTTCAAGCAATTTGTTTTGTGTTTTACATACACAAATGTATGTATATGTATGTGTGTATATATATATTTGGTTTTTTATTTAGATAATGAGATATGGCAATATTAAAAGAAAATTATTACAAGGTAAAACAAACTTATTTTGAGGGAAAAAAATCTAACATTATAAATATTACTAATTTACCTCTTCATCTGATTTTCTTCTCCAAAATAGGAATGAACTAAGTATCTTTAGAGGTAAAACAGCTGAAGCAAGCAGTTTGTTAAGTTTGATTTATTTATTTCTATTTTAAACAAGACCTATACTGTGCTTGGAGCACATTAAAACTCTGATAAAATGTAAAATGAAGATGATTTATCTTTCTACATTTTTAAAGCTACAACTCACATTTATATGCCACTTGATAAATGCTTGCCAGAAAATGCTCAATATTTTTCTAAACTTAGATGTCCCAATAGTGTTCACTTTTGAAGAATGTTATTTCAGGATTTGATTTCTTCAGTTTATTTTCCTTTCTTTTGTGTAATTCATTATTGATTCCTACACTTTTTTTTTAATTTATTTTTTTTTTTAAACATTCACACTGTAATTATTTAATAAACTCCACAAAACTAAGTAGGGAAAAGTCATTAACAGTTAACCTAGTCAAGATTCAAATAAAGTACATTCTTATAAGAACAAACTGCCCATCTTTTGTCCTTTCTATTGTTTTATACATACAGATCACTAAAGGTAGTATTTGACTCTCTAGTATGCACCCACTAATGTATTGTATCTTTTTAAACTTCCTTACATTTTCGTTCATTACCTTTCCAAAACTTGATTTTAGTAATGAAGTTTTCTGCTCTCGTTCACCTAGTTTTGCATTATCTGAACATCTCTGTCAAATACATATTGAACAACGAACACCACTTTTACTCTCTAGATCCGTGAAAAAATATTAGCTGTGACAGAACCTTTCAAACTGAGAATTCAATGAAAGAGGTGATTTAGGGCGACAACAGACAAGCAACATGTCTGAAATATCTTAGAATGTAGTAACAATTGAATGTGGGGAGAACAAAAAACTGAGATGTTGACACAAAGTAGAGTTGAGAAGCAAATTACTAGGAAAGAAAAGATTGACAGTAAAGGCACAGCTTGAAATAAGTGAAAGGAATATTCCACAGTGTTTTTTTGTAAGAACAGCAATGGACAGCCTGGAGAATTGAAAGTGAAAAAAGGATCATTACAAACTGAATGAGCGATTAGCTAAAAAAACAGAATAAGAAGTTCTGAAAATACTGAAATCAGATGACTTCCTAGGTTCAAATGCAGGAAGACCTGAAGGATGCAGGGAGATGATGCTTTGTAGATGATTGCAAAGAGAAGCATTCTCAATATTGATTAGAAAAGGAGAAATGTTTGAACAACAGTGTTATTGTTGCATCAGCTTGTTAGTAAAATACTCTAAATAAAACGACTGCAACAAAGACAACTCTTCACAGATAACAATTTTTTTAATCAATTAATGTTAGTTTGTTGGTAAATATATAATCTACCAGAATATCCCTACTTAAAAAAAAAAAAAAAATAAAAAAAATCAAGACTATTAATTAAAAAACCCCAACAAATTAATTGAAATAAAGACTATGAATATGGCATATTAGTGTGGTTTTAAAATTGTTATCTGTCATGTTTTATTTTCCTCAGTACTTATTAAGTTGCTGCACAGTACAAAAGGTACAAAACCATTTTTGAATGGTATGAAGAATAGCAACCTTATTATCAGAAAGTTAGCAATTTTTTTTCAAAAGAAAAATGTACAGTTTGTTTTCACTTCATTTTATAACATTTGTGATTCCATTTTTCTTCAGTAATTTTCACTTGTACTTTCTATGATGCTGAATAAACTGAAGCTCCTAACTCCTAAATCCCATAAATCTACTCGTAATTTATGTAACCAGTAATGACACATTTTTCTTACAATGAAACAAAGAGAGTCACCAGCAATGTGATTATTTGCAAGCCTGTCAGAATAACAATTTGCTATATGTTTCGGACATCCTGATAATATGAATTAATTTCATAAAATCATAGAATCATAGAAAGGTTTGGATTGCAATGAACCTTAGACATCACAGAATCACAGAATGGTAGTGTCGCTGTTTATACCGGGAGTGGAGAGATGCAGCAACACACAAATTCAGCAAGACCAGGCAAAAGAAGCAACTTTATTAAATTATAACCCTCTTTTATATACCCTAGCCCCATAGGGCGATTGGTCAGTGATCACCCATCTCCTAGGGTGATTGGCTAAAGTTCTACAACAACTATTTCAAAATATTTTTCCAATGTACCATAAACAGAACTTAACAAAACACCACATGCTAGTCCAGCTTACAAAAAACATCCTACTGTTTTTCATAACACTGGTGAGAAAGGTAGGATTCTCACCGAATATTATGAGAACCAGAGAAAAATCCCTCTACTAGCAGCTTTTTAGCATCCACGTGGTAGGGTTTGGAAAGGACCTCTGCAGATCATCTAGTCCAACCCCCTCTGCTAAAACAGATTTGCCTAGGACAGGTTGCACAGAATCACTTCCAGGTGATTCCAGGTTTTGAAAGTCTGCAGAGAAAGAGACTCCACAAACTCTCTGGGCAGCCTTGTCCAGGGCACTGTCACCCTCAAAGTAAAGAAGGTTTTCCTCATGTTCAGATGGAACTTCATGTGTTCTAGTTTATGCCCTTTGCCCCTTACTCTATCACTGATAAGATCCCCCCCCAGTCTTCTCTTTTCCAGGCTAAACACACCCAGGTCTCTCAGGCTTTCCTCATAAGAGAGAGATTTCCCTGTCTCCTAACCAACTTCATAGCTCTCCACTGGACTGTCTCCTTTAGTTCCTTGTCTCTCTTGAGCCCAGAACCAGACACAATGATGGCCTCACTAGGGCAGAGTAGAGGGAAAGGAGAAACTCCCTTGAACTGCTGTCATTCATACTCTTCTTAATGCACCCCTTTTGGGGTGCACCTTAACCCTAACCCATTACCTTTCTTGGCCACAAGGTCACCTTCCTGTCTCATGGTTAGCTTGTCCATCAGGACTCCCAGGTCCTTCTCTGCAGAGTTTTTTTTCCAGCAGGTTAACCCATAACCTGTACTGGTGAATGGGGTTATTCCTGCCTAGGTGGAGGACTCCACATTTGCCCTTGTTAAACTTATGTTCCCCTCTGTCAAAATCTCCAGCCTGTCCAGGTCTCACTGAATGGCAGCACAGCCCTGTGGTGTATCAGCGACTCCTCCCAGTTTTCTATAATCTCAAACCTGCTGAGGGTACACTCTGTATCTTCATGAAGGTCATTGATGGGTATTTTGAAGATTGGACCCAATACCAACCCCTGGGGAATACTGCTAGTTACAGGCCTCCAGCTAGGCTCTGTGCCACTGATCAGAACCTTCTGAGCTCTGTCATTCAATCAGTTGTCAATTTAGTCCACTGTCCACTAATTTAACCCACAGTTCCTAAGCTTACCTGTGAGGGTGATACGTGAAATCTTGCTGAAACCAAAGTAGACAATATCCACTGCTCTACCCTCATCTAGTTCCAATCCCCTGCCACGGGCAGGGACACCTTACACTAGACCAGGTTACTCAAAGTCCCATCCAACCTGGCCTTGAACACTTCCAGGTATGGGGCATCCACTCTGGGCAACCTGTTCCAGTGTCTCACCACCTTCACTGTGAAGGACTTCCTCTTTACACTCATTCTGAATCTACCCACTTTCAGTTTAAAGACTTTACACCTTGACCTATCACTACATGCCTTTGTCAAACATGCCTCTCCAGCTTTCTTATAGACCCCTTTTAGTTACTGGAGGTCTGCTATAGAGTTGCCCCAGAATCTTCTCTTCTCCAGGCTGAACAGTCCCAACTGTCTCAGCCTGTCCTCAAAGGGGAGGTGCTCCAGCCTTCTAATCATGTTTATGGCCCTCCTCTGGACTTGTTCTAACAGGTCCATGTGATTCTTAGGTTGAGGGACCCTGAGATGAACACAGTACTGCAAGTAGGGTCTTACAAGAGTGGAGTAGAGGGACAGAATCATCTCCCTTGACCTGGTCATACTTCTTTTGATGCAGCCCAGGATACAGTTGGCTTTCTTGGTTACAAGCACATATTGATGGCTAGTATTTAGTTTTACCTCCACCAATACCCCAAGTCCTTCTCCACAGGGCTTCTCTCAATCCACTCATCATCCATTCTTGGTTTTGTGCTTAAGATTGCTCTGGCCCATGTGGAGGACTTTGCACTTGGCCTTGTTGAACTTCATGATCCTCCCTCTCAAGCCTGTTAAGTCCCTCTGGATGGCATCCCTTCCCTCCAGCATGTCAACTGCACCACACAGCTTGGAGTCATCTACAGACTTGCTGAGTATGCACTCAATCCCACTGTCCATGTAGCCAATGAAGATATTAAACAGTGCCAGGCCCAATACTGACATCCAAAGAGTGCCAGTTATCACTGGTCTCCACTTGGACATTCAAGACATTGACTGAAACTCTTTGAGCACAACCGTCCAGTCAGTTCCTTATCCACTGAGTGGTCCATCCATCAAATCCAGGTCTCTCCAATTTAGAGACAAGGATGTTGTACAGTAGTGTCAGATGCTTTGCACAAGTCCAGATAGATGATGTCTGTTGCTCTTCCCTTATCCACCAATACTGTAACCCTGTGGTGGTTTGATCTTGGCTGGATGCCATGTGCCCACTGAGCCACTCTGTCACTTCCCCCCCCTCCTCTCAGCTGGACAAGGGGGAAGAAAATAAGATGAAACTCATGGGCTAAACCAAAAGCAGTTTAACGAAGTAACAAAGCAATGCCGTGTGCAAAAGAAAACAAAGCTTTGTTCTCTACTTCCCATCAGCAGGTGATGTTTGGCCCTTTTCAGGAAGCAGGGCTCCAAACGCATAGCAGTTGCTCTGGAAGATAAGCTGATGACCCCCACTCCTCCTCCTTTTCCCAGCTTTTATAGTTCAGCTGATGTCATATAGTATGGAATATCTCTTTGGTCAGTTTGGGTCAGATGTCCCAGTCGTGTCCCCTCCCAAGACCTTGTCCACCCCATCGCACTGTAGGGGGAATGGTGAAAAGCAGCCTTGGTGCTGTGCGAGCCCTGTCCAGCAGTAGCCACAACTATGGGGACAATTAACTCTGTCTCAGTCAGACCCAATACAAACCCCTAAGTAGAAGATCACCAGATTTGTCAGGTATGATTCACCCTTGGTGGAACCATGATGTCTGTCATCAATTACCTCCTTCATGTGTCCTCACATAGTTTCCAGGACCATCTGCTCCATGATCTTGCTAGGCACAGAGATGATGCTGACTGGCTTGTAGTTCCCCAGGTCTCCTTTTTTTCCCTTTTTCAAAAGCAGGGGTTGTGTTTCCCCTTTTCCAGTCAGTGGGAACTACACTGGACTGCCATGACTTCTCAAATATGATGGATAGAGACTTAGCTACTTCCTCTACTAGTTGCCTCAGTACCCACAGATGCCTCTCATCAGGTCCCATGGTCAGGTTCCTTAGATGGTCTCAAACCTGATCTCCTGCAGTGGTTGGTTCTTCATTCTCACAGTCCCTGACTTTGCCGTCTACGACTAAGCAGTGTGGCTAGAGCACTTATCAGTGAAGACTGAGTCAAAAGAGTCATTGAGTACCTCAGCTTTCTCCATATGCCAGGTAACCATATCTCTCATTTCCTTCTGTAGAGGGCTCACAATTTCCTTGGTCTTCTTTCTATCACTGATGCACTTATAGATTTTGTTGTTGCCCTTGATGTCACTGGCCAGATTTAATTCTCTCAGAGCTTTGGCTTTGCTAACCTGATCCCTGGCTTCTCAGACAATATCTCTTTATTCCTCCCAGACTGCCTGTCCTTGCTTCCACTCTCTGTAGGCTTCCTTTTTGTTTGAATTTGTCCAGGAGTTCCTTGTTCATCCACAAAGGCTTTATGGCTTTTTTTTGCCTGACTTTCTCTTTGTTGGGATGCATAGCTCGTGAGCTTGGAGGAATTGATCCTTGAATATTAACCAGCTTTCTTGGGACCCTCTTCCCTCCAGAGCTGTATCCCAGGGTACTCTGTGGGGCAGATCCCTTAAGAGGCCAAAGTCTGCTCTGCTGAATTCCAGGGTAGTAAGCTTGATGTTTCAAATAGTTAAATAAATGTGTTTTCATTCACAAGTTTTACCACTTTTTTCAGGTCTGTTTCTTATTCAGATGCTGATTTATAAGGATTCTTAAAAATGTTTTCTGTGTGTGTTTCCTTTTCAGTTACATTTACTCACAACTACAGGTTTTTTCTTCAGCTATTTAATGAAAGTGCACATTATACTGAACAGTGTTACCTATAGGCTTGTAACTTTCTTTTAATTTTTTTTCTTTTCATTTTTGTGTGTCTGTCAAAGTTTGCTTTTTTCCTTTGAGATTAATACTTTGAAGTACCTTTCTTACTGACGTTCTTCAGATTGCACTTATGTTAAACAATTCCGTGTTCCTTGAGCAGTCTCATACTGAATAGTTTGGTGCAATATTTTTTTCTCAGTATAAGTACAAAAAGTAGATTCTCAACTTAAATTGAAAATACTAGTCAATGCTGGAATAAACTGAGTTTTTGCAATACTAAGTTCTACTTTCTCTTCTTCAACACTGAAGAACAGCAGTTATCAACCTTTCTTATCTATGCATTCCTTAAATATTTTAAAATTCTTTTGTGAATTTTCATGTTAGTGAAATAAGTAATGTTCTTAATGTATGTGAAAAGAATGACACGTGGAGATACTAAGGTCTATGTGCTTATATAGACATATGATATTTAATATAAATATA